>JAPUBQ010000004.1:13189582-13499582 GCA_035578125.1 Mellilla xanthometata | reverse complement strand
ACAAACTCACTTTTTATCGACTTTTTTACATTGAGCTATATATACTAGAGTAGCAATGACAACAAACGATTTTCAGAAATGCGTAGCCACTTGATAGTTCAAAAGACGTAGCTTTGAAACCGATACATTATGCCAAAGTAAACTATATTTGTCTCTTTTCTTCCAGTCATTATCTAATTACCGTAGAAGTGAGACAAGACATTGCTGGCATGAAAACGGACAGAGCTGCCAGTGGCGCGAAATAATTTCCCCAAAATAAATGAACGAATAAATGTTTTTAATTGCTTTGGTGTTATATATTCTGAACAGAATTTAATAAAACTTTCAATTTATACTATTACAAAACTGTAACGGAAGCGTGTGTGTACCTACATTGTAAATATTTTGAAAAGGCTGTAGTGAATAGATTTTGATATGAATAAGAGGCAGATATTTATTTAAAAAGGTAGTAAATAATAAAAATCTAAGATAGTAACACGTTCTGTAGATAGAAATAAAAATAAAAAGTGTGCTATTGTATATAAAACTGCAGGGTGTTATTGTGATTAAACACCGCTGTGTAACATAAGTTTGTTGTAGGAGGTTAGGGACATACTCTACTAAAACAAATAAAATATCATTCTAAGAGAATTTAATACAATTTTAAGATGATTACACATTACGATGATGAAATAACATTACTTAGTTTAATAAAATACTTCTCGTAATGATTGAGTATATTACAGACGTTGCCGAAATTTTATTCACAGATATTACCGGCACACACTTCCGTCATTCATTATTTAATTAACTAAACTCCCAAATAAATGGGAAAAATCAAAATCGCTTTACTGGCAACATCGATGTCAAAAATAATGTACGATATATTTATTTTATTTTCTGATTTAATTTTAGACAATATGATCAAAATTATTCAAACTAACTCATGAAAAGTAACGCCACTTGCTTTATCATCCTTTTCAGACCGCGATACACAATTTTTAACAGCAAATTTCACCATTATGAATTATTTTAAAGGGCGCGTCACGCTTACTACATGTCAAGCAGGCAACTGACGTCAGATTAGGCCACAGGCGTCTTCGAAGTTGCAACGCGTCGCTGCCGTAAACTGCCAATCTAGTACATATAACATCATTGCTTTTTTATCGATTTTATTTGAATTCAAAATTACGTACTTAATTACTTTATATCCAATTCAAATCCAATCTTTCACATTGCATAAGTAACTTGTCTTTGACTCAATCGGCACGGCCACTATAGCCAAATATAGAAAATAATGAATTATTTACAGCTAAAATGCATGTTATGCTAATATTCATGCAAATAGTTTGATAGTTTATTTATTTATTTATGTACATTTAAAAAGGCTTACGTACCTACGTACTATAATTACCATACAATGAATCGTCCTATGGCATATACATATTGTGCCTTATTGTATAATTTGCATTTTTGTTAGTATAACTGGTTAGTTTTGAGTAAGGCCGCTGAGTTTACTCCATGGACCCCAACCTAGGCCCAATAAATATCTATTTTTTGTACACTTACCCGATTCAACCTGCTCATGCCATCTCTGAATACTCCGCTATCGATCACCGACAGATGGTTCCCGTGAAGATCCAAGGTCTCCAGCATGGGGAGACCAGTGAAGGCATCCAGAGGAAGACTGGCTATAGAGTTGTCAGCTAAGATCAGGGTCTGAAGAGTGTTCTCTAACCCACGCCAGTTGTCGCCCGATATGTCTGTGATTTCGTTGCCTGGAATTGAAAACAACAATTTAATATTGAGAAACAGACTTCGAAAAAAATACAAAACCGATTTCAATTCGAAAGTTATTTGGAACTATTCCGAATGTATCTCTATTCCGAAATCGGTTCATGAGTGACAGAACTATATAGAAAAACACAAATATAAAACATTTATAAGAATTGAGAACCAATTCTTTTTTAATTTAGTTTTTAATTTTTCTTTAAATTTATATGGATCGTGTGTCTGAAATAAAGAAATATTATTATTATTATTTAAATCACTTGAAAAAATATTTAGGCTTATTAAAGCATTAAAATAAAGGTGATTGCCAAGTGAAATCCATAATTTATATTTCATTAATATCATAAAGTCAATGAAAAACGTTGTTAATCTCTATCTAATACGTCGGTTCTTAATTGAATTTTTGTGTTAAAACCCAGTGGACATGTATAAATCACTAACATTTAATTTCAGAAAATTAGTCTCGAAGCTTTCTTCACGCTTTAATGCAAGAAGAACGTAAACACAATTTATTTTAAATCAAATAAAGCACAACCTGTGAGCTGTACAAATCACCTGTCAAGTAGAAGAGCCCCAGAGAAGCTGTTTTTGCCGTGGAAATAGAAAAATACATTTTATTTATTTATTTATTTATTTATTAGGCACTCAGACAGATTACAAACATTCATTTTAACATAACTAAACTAAAAGAACAAAAACAAGTCTGCAATCCAAAAAAGAGTATACAGCATGCTAGTGTAAACTTAATAAGGAAAGTTCATATATACATAAAAAAAGGGGAAATCTTAAGTACTAAAACAATTTAACAATTTAACCTTTAACTTATATTATTTCTAAATTGACTGAGACTGTTACTAAATACATCCAGTTCAGTTATGTGAGTCTTACATTGGTTGTTATCTGAAGCGTCACAACATTTGAGTACCAGCTCGTTATATGAGCGACACACATACATACGTATAGAAGCGACCTCAAGATATTTTAAGCTTAACCAAAATTACGGACCTTAGAGATAAGAATTCTCGACCACTCTAAAAATAAATGGCCCTCCGGCGAAAGAAATGGAAAAATATTTTTTCCAATCTTATATTATCGTGCTTGCAACTATATCAATCTAACTCTTTCTTTGGTCGTATTCCTCATTAGTGATGGCTGTGCCTCCCTCATGGAATGTATTCCACACGTATTTATTTATTGAGGGAATTCTTTCGGGCAAGTACTTGGTAGTTCCTCAGATTCTTCCTCCCGGTTGCCTGGTAGAAATCACAATAGGTGATAAGGCCGCCATTGTACTCTACTTTTAAGTTTTTAACTTTATATTTATTAAATTTACATTTTATGTGGTTGTACAACAAAGTTATATTCTATTCTATTCTATCCTTCCACGAAAGACGAATGTCCTTGGATTTTGTGGTCATGGTTCTCAAATTGTAGTCTTTTTGGCAGCAAAAATATTGTGGCACTGGGGTGGATATACAAATTTTCCACCTGTAGGCTATAGAGTTTTGCTGTCTTCATCTTTCAAATTCAAGTGGCAATTTACAAATTGAACGCCCATGAAACTTGCTCCTTACAAATAGATCGCCATAAAAAAATGCCACCGGTTCAGGCTAATAAGCCTATTAGTAAATCCACTACTGTTAACGAGTCAATGAAAATGTCGAAATATTAGATAGATAAACAGATTAACTCTTTATTAAAACACATACTAAAAATAATTACAGAAAACACTAAGGTACTTAAAAACTAGTGCCTTAACTGGCGACCTTATCGCTAAAAGCGATCTCTTCCAGGCAACCAATTCCTAGAATGTACACATAGAAAGAACTTAGAGACAAGGTGTTATAATGTAACAGAATATTTTAATTGAAAAAAAATAAAATAAATAAAACACATAACATATTTTAACAAAATAATAAATACCAATATATATAATATTACTAGCTGACCCGCCAAACGATGTTTTGCCTTAATAATTATTTCTAAATATACAGTAGCCGATTCTCAGACCTACTGAATACGCATATAAAATTTGGTAAAAATCGGTCAAGCCGTTTCGGAGGAGTACGGTAACAAACACTGTGACACGGAAATTTTATATATAAGATTATAATATTAAGTATTTTATAAATATTTTCAGTGATAACAAGTGAAGTATTCGCTTCTACTCCAAGCTTCTAATCCATTCCCCTTTCACTACCTTCAGTCAGACGTCAATTTGCACCCCTGTGAATTCGCGAAGGAAAATGGAAACAAACTATGTTCCTCGTTATTTCACATTCAAACTGCTAAGTTCAAGTCTTGTGGAGTTTGTGAGACGCAAATTACATGTCAAGTACACGGTTGAATTTGCACGTTTACCAGTTAGCTTGCTCAAACTATGATTCTATGTAGTATGTTTAGAAATGTGAAAGGAAAGTGAATATGAAATGTGGTTTTATGGTAACCTTTTCTAAAACTACAAATGCATACGAACCTACTCTCTTCTTCTTTGTATGAGCTAAGAGACCAAGCTCTGGTGTCGAGAGTTTTCAAGTCGCCCGAAGGCCTATTACTTGGCTTAACGACTGCTTGTACTGAGACTAACAGCCGGGACCTACATATCTTACATATCTACCTTTGTTATCCGACTCACGGAAGCGACCAGATGAAAACGCCAGTTGAAAATTGACAATCTTGTGAATAGCCACCCATCCAAACACCGACCGCATACGTACTTGTAAAATGTATCATATCTTATCTTATTTAATTTCTTAGAATGGGCTGCCTGGAAAGATCGCTTTTGGCGATAAGGTCGCATTAGCGCAATACATAAAGGCGCAAGGCATTAGCTTATTTCATTGGGAGTGTTTTAGTAAAATGTTTAATCGGCCTATCTATATAAAATACTAGGTGACCCGGCTACCGTTGTTTTGCCTCACTTAGGGGTATGAAAAATAGATAGTGGAGCTTATATGACACGTTCGTAGATTTACCATAGCAGCGCCATCTATTGATTACTTACTCAACCCAGTCGAAAGGTATCGACATCTGTTAGAATCATTTGGAGTTAACAGATAATTGTGTCTGTCAAATAATAACAGACAATAATTAGCAATAAATTAAAATTGCGACTATAATTTGTGATTTAAACTATCAAGTTCATCTCTCAAGTTGGATCGAACTGCACATGGTGTGCGAATTTTATTATAATCGGTTAAGTGGTTTAGGAGTCCATTGAGGATAAACACTGTGACACGAGATTTATATATATTAAGATTTATACTTACCAGTTAAGTCGAGAAGTCTCAGTTTCTGCAGATATCGGAGCGAGCGACTCGGCACCTTCGTCAGTTTATCCTGTCTCAACTCTAGCTCCCATAACGTGTTGTCAAGTCCATAAAACGCCTCCTCATGTATATTTTCCAGTGGATTCTGGTTTATCGCCAGTCGGTAGAGACCTGGAAACGTAATAAAAAGTATACATTACATACATTGTAAACTCCATGTAACGTTACGATTTAACGACAGACTCTCTAAAGCGTCGAAATCAAAATGGCTTTGGTTGCTTTAGCTTGTATTCCTTGCTTTGTGAATAATCATGTTATATTATGTATTTTTGTTTATGTTGTTGTTCTGTTCACGGAATTTCGGTTATGTATAAAATGTGAATAGGTACTAATGCCAGTTAATAGTTTAAATAGACTTGTTTCCCTCATATAATTAAGACGCATTACTGAAGTGTATGTGTTTGTTTACGTTCTCAAATGAAGCGGCAATTCCTGCGGCCCTGTGATACAGGCTCCTGGTAGTCCCATAGCAGGGCGTAGTGCTCCCTACAACGTACCAGTTAATCTTAATATCATGTAGATGTAAGAACTTATGTACGTACACTTCCTTGTTTTTCCAAATAAATTTATCTTTATCTTTATTCCTTTTAACTACCACTCTCTATAACGCCATAAAATGCACAGTAATTCAGTGTCGTTATTTAGAGTTTACACTGTATTTATTTGTAACCGGGGCTTTATAATTCAAACCATACACAACTCGACTCGCGTTGTGTTTTGTTTGGTAACTAACGCGTGTTAAGGTTTATAACACCTCAAGGCACGTTAATTTGCCGATAGTATTGCTCATTTTTATGTTTTGCTCCCAAACATTTATGTATGCCTATGGTTAAAATGTTAAATTGGGTTACAAAATTACAGAAATAGTTCATTTTTAGGGTTCCGTACCTAAAAGGTAAAACGGGACCCTATTACTAAGATTCCGCTGTCTGTCTGTCTCCAGACTGTATCTCAGAAACCGTAAAAGCTAGAGAGCTGAAACTTTCACATGATATGTATTTCCCGTGCTGCTATAACAACAAATACTAAAAATAAAAAATATTAATGGGGGTACAACCAACTAGTATTTTTCATAATTTTTTGCTTTATATCAATAACGATAGCTGATAGGTACTTTTAACTTTACTTAATTTTACAAAATATAAAATGTATATTAGCTATCAAACTAAGGTATAAAATTTAAATCAAATAAATATTTGAGGGGGGCTACAACGAACGTAATTTTTAAGTAGTCTTTTACTAGATCTTTATGACCATATTTGTTAGACCCTCTATACATATACAGATAATTGAATTATGTATTAAATTAAAAACTAAATGATAAAACAATTAAAAAATCATATTTAAGGGGGGCAACGGCTCCCATACAACAATGGTACGGAACTCTACATGCGCGAGCCCAACTCGCACTTGGCCAATTATAATAATATGACATGACCTTATACTAAGGTTTGCGTTACTGCTAAGACTACGTGTAAAATCTTCCAAACAACCCAAGTTTCTTACTTCAAGTCAGAGAAAGTTATCAAAATTATTACAATGTAAGTATAATGTAATAAATGTGGCACGTTCCTCTTTATAGCTGTTTACCAGCCCGGGGCTGGTTTGTTGAATGTAATGGCAGTTCTCAAGTTTGGTACAATTGTGTTGAAATGAATGGGACTCGCGCCACGGGGGCGATTCACATAAACAAACGTCGTTGTGTGGTTAAAACGATTATTGTGCTACCGATTTTGAGACTAATAAGTGAGAGAATTAAGTATTATATACCTCGAAGTTCTTTGAAGTTTTTTAGGTCTTTCGCTAATCTAGAAGCCTGAGTGAAACTATAAGGCAGCGGAACTGTCCTTGCCTGTCGTATGAAGCGATTAAAAGGGGCACTCGAGAGCGTTCGGAGATGGGGCTTCGACACCCGCGATACGGTGCGGTGTACCGTAAACGACATTTCGTCAGGCAAACGATTTCGTAGTTTAGTAGGTACTAGTCCTACATACCTAACCTAGCTGTGCCTCCTTGTAGCCATAATGTTCGATTTTGAAATTCATAAAAAAACTTACGGGACAGGGAGCTTTCGGGGTGGCATTTTCGACAACGCGTAGGCCATGTATGGTTTATTTCTGACAATATGGATTTACTTACTTTGCTATAAAAAAAAAATAAAAGTCTTCAATAGTTTACCATAGTCGGTACAATGGTCTACCATATTTTTTTACATTGCTGCCACATTGACAAATATTTAATATTTTTTATATTATGAAAGTGAAACGACCACTAAACTGAGTCGACTATATTAATAATAAAAAAAAACAGTAATTTGCATAAGTATTCTGTTAGCCTAACAATATCTGTTAACTAATGTCGGAAGAAGTATAAAAGGAACCATAAGTATAAAAAAGTACAATAAAAAGATCTATCCATGGGTCCCGTGACAGAATCACATAATAAATACACACAATGTCTAGTTTCATTACCAATATTTTCCAAAAGTCGTACACAGAGACTATATTTAGGACAAAATCCCGTTTAGGCATAGCTTCCCACATATTCAGAAACATACCAAGTTAATCCGAAAACGTGTCGAAAATGCCTAACACAATTTCACCTAACCAATACTTTCTGTGTTTTGTGTGAACAAAAATAAAATAAAAGTTCCCTGTACCGTACAAAGCCCGTTTCAGAGAAAATCCCTGTGTAATTCATTTTTCCGGGCGAGACTCTGACGTCATAACTAGCTGCGGGAGACGTGAGTGATTTACTGATTTGAAACTAGATGGCGCTAAAACAAAAAGACTTTTCAACAACGGGAGTTTAATATTTTATGAGATTTCACCTACGTTATGAATATACGAACGTGTGATACCGGCGCTATTAAAAAAAAATAACCTTTATGATTATTGTGACAGACTTTTATTAGAGTAACCGATCTTTCTTTACGTATTTGTGTATTTATTGTTATTGACGACCTCATTGGCTTAATGGTTACCATGCCGGACTGCCAATCAGAAGATTCTGGATTCGATTCCCGGCACGGCCTACATCTTTGTGCTAAACTAAATTTGTTGGCTATCGGTCTGGATGTTAAATATGTATCTATGTATCTATGAAAAATATGTATGTATGTATATGTAGTATACCAGTTGTGTTAGCGACTATAATACGAACTAGAAATGGTTCAGTATGGAGTTAACCAGCCGTGTGTGAAGTGTGTCCTGATTCATATTTATTTATTATTATTTATATTTTTATTTCATTACGTGTATATTTTACTTTGGGCAACTACTATGTATCACGCTTCACAAGAAAGCGATTTAGTCTAGATTTGAGACCTCCAAATTGTAGTGTGAAAAATAAAATAAATTTACCTGTGGCTTGAAAGAACTGAGGCTCGAGATCCATAATTTCGTTTCCATTGAGCTCCAAAGAGAAGACTTTAGAGCTATTAATGGTGGCTGGTACTCTTAGAATGGGCACATAGTTGCAGGTGACTATGCCCAGGTCTCCAGCTGGCTTGGAACAGGTACAAAGTGCTTGGAACAAGCATGGTGAGTGGCCAGTGTCCACATGAATCTGTAAATAGGAGAAAATAAAGTTTAGAATTTGGCGCTTATAATGTAGCCTATCGGTAAGTCAGTGTCACTGTCATTGTCAGATTTTCTTGATTTTTTATAACAAAAAAACTAGAACAAACTTTTTTGGCAACCATGAATAATGAATACCGTAGACAGAGAAAGCAATTGTCTATGAATGAATACACATTAGTTACGTTTAAAGTTTAGAGATTGGCGCTTATAGTGTAACTTATCGGTAAGTCAGTGTCACTGTCATTGTCAAATTTTCTTAATTTTTTATAACAAAAAATGGTTGCCTGTAAAATCGGTTTTACGGGCGAAGATTTTACGTGACAACGTCTGCCGCGTGCTGCGCGCGCGGCAGACCGATCATAGTCGAGTGGGAGAGAGACGCAAGGCATTCGGCGGGCCTCTCTCTCGTTCGGTGACTCATCGTAACGTTACCGGGCGTTACACTTTTTCATAAGTGACTCCCAGCCGCAACCTAATTTAAGACGTTGTCACGTCAAAAAAATTAGAACGATCGTTTTTGGCAACCATGAATAATGAATACACATTAGTGACGTTTAAAGTTTAGAGTTAGAGTCTGTCGCAGGCAAACTGTGGACGAGAACCGCTCAATCAAGAAGCACGTGGCAAGAGTTGGAGGAGGCCTTCGTCCAGCGCTGGACGATCCCTGACGACGAACAGAATAAAAATGTTTTAAATTTGGACATGTAAATACACAAAATTTTTGTGATATATTTGAAATAATGATAATTAATTTGACATAATGACATATATACAAAAAAATTGACATTCTGATAAATACTTTTTGACATTTAAACTATAACTGTAAATAATCTAAAAAGAATACTAATTTTTATCACTAACTTTGAAAATATAATAAGATTGTTGTGAATGCATGTATTTAATTTGGGAAATAATGGCTATTTTTATTTTATTTAAAGTTTAGAAATTGGCGCTTATATATAGTGTAGCTTATCGGTAAGTCAGTGTCACTGTAATTGTACATTTTTTTTATAACAAAATAAATTATAACAATCATTTTTGGCAACCATGAATAATGAATACACATTATAGTGACGTTTTTATAGTTTATGTTAAATGATCAATGTATTAAACGCCCCCCTTATTAAGCAACGACAATTAAATATTGGTATGACCGATATTATCCAATTCATAAAACGTACAGAACTAACAAGGATAGTTTATTGTTTTTTTAATGACAAGAATCTGTTGACGTACATTTTAATATTTCAGTATAGCAACAGTAACGCCTTTAGCTCGGCTAACTAAGGTGATCTAACGCGATCATCGAAGCTAAGCAACGGCCTAGACCTTTGGATGGGCGAACGTTTTTCAAGTGACATTCTCATCTGGGCGCTACCGTGGGCCGGATGACATGTTAAATTGTAGGCTGTTAGTACGGGCAGTCGTTAAACCAAGTCAGAAGCCTTCGGGCGGCTTGAAAAACTCGACACCAGAGCTTGGCCACTCACCTCATACGAAAAAGAAAGAAAGAAGTATAGCGACAGATAGAATCCAAAAACTGTAGGTAATATAAATATCCGTAGGCTCAGCAAACCAATTTCACACGCCTCTTGCAATGTTTAATCTTGAAAAGAAATCTAGGCTGACGTCACCGATATAGGTATTTCTCTAGGTATTCTATAAACTGGGAGCTTATTCCTAGACTGCCTACTTTGTATTCCTTTTCCTACTTTTGTACGTTGCCAAATGTCATATCCATTCGTGGCCTCGGGATAAATAGGTCGGTGGCTCCTATTATCCAAGGCAGCAGATTTCCACTTATAGATTTCGCTCCACACGGCATTAGATGAATGAATCCAAATAACAATCTGAAATATTTTAAATCAAAGAGGAGGAAGTGTTTTTTTTTTAATAAGAGGACTTTTTAGGATCATCAGATCTGTTGTTGACTAGTTGTTGGATCTATCTAAGCCTATAAATCAGCCCACTGCAGGGCAAAGGCCGTAGTAGTACAAGTACCATCCCTCCACTTGTTGGATAATTTATAAATATTTATTTTAGATTTTTTGTGAATTATTATTTTAATTCTAGTAATAATTTAGAGTCAAGTACGTTAGAACATCATTGTTTCGTTTTTCCCGGATACATAAAGTATTATTATTAAAGGACGTAGCTTTATCGTGACTATCTCGGCAAACTAAGATGGTCTGACGCAATCATCAAGGTTATTTAAGCAGCTAAATTTTGTAAGTTTCGGCTCTTAATCAAAGTAAACTTAAGTTAAACCACGTCAGGAGTCTTCAGGCGGCTTGAAACCTGGACTTAGTCACTTAACTCATACGAAGAAGAAGAAGATCAAAGGCACAAACTGTTCGAGGTTTTGTAAGTTCATTCAGTGAATATGAGCGTATATTGTCTGAACAATTACGTATACAAATCACTACCAATCTCATCTACCTTCTATATTGAAAACTTCATGAGCATAAGGAATCCATTAAAGACAATCTACAACCGTAACAAATTCAGTTTATGTTTGTCGCAGAAAGCCTATAAACCTACTTCCCTGCGAATGGCAATTTTCTTGTGAAAAGGGAACCGTCCATTTGGTTTAATTTGTCAATTGGGTAAGTTTGGACGCTTTATTATACTGATTTACATTTTGTTTGATGTCCACGGCTGGATTTGCTGAGGGAGTCATTAAGTGATCTAAGGAAGGTAAAATGGAAGTTAAGTAAATAGAAGCTCAAACTTTATCTTTATTGAGACTGGGTCACTGGTAACTGACGTGGATCTAGTTTAGGTTAACCTTGTAATTTGAATCATTCTTAAATTGTGGTGTAATTTATTGCTTTCATCAAATAGTTGCTCATTTGACTGCTGCAACACAGCTCACGCTAAAGCAGCAGGCAGGGCCTCTACATTTACACTTTATTAATAAATTATATTGTTGTATATTATTGTAAGCGTAAACTGTAACGTTGTATTTCTGTGAAATAAAAACTTTTTGTATTTTTTGTATTTTTTTGTATTTAAATCAAAAAACAAGTAGCACCTGGAGCTCGGCTGACCAAGATGATCAAACGCGATCATCAAGATAAATCAATGGTTGATGCGAACAGTCTTTAGATGTGATACCATGCACACAGCCTTGTGCATTTTGTTTAAAATGTGCCACTTTCACCTGGACGGTACCATAGGTCGTATGACATAGAACCCGGAGTCCTCCATTAAACACAAGGGTTACCGGGGAAGTTTTTGTACTAGTAGGTACAAATCCCAATAGAGAGCCCATGTAGTCAGGTATCTTGAACATTTCCCCCTCGTCAACAAAAAAAAAGTTCAGATGACACGTTTGTGACCTGTTGTTAGCCTTAGTACAACCTTCGCTAAGCCAAGTCAAAGGCCTGAGGGCGAGACCAAAGCTAGGTCTTAGCTCATACGCACGAATAAAAAAAATCACCAAATTTCTTTCAGTAAAAATCAAGCAAAACCCATTCATAAAATACTTAGAGTAATTAACTAGTTACAATAAAAAGCTCATTTATCAGGATTATCACCCCATTTCCATACTATGAGTATATGAGACTTAAGCCGTCCCCTTAAATCAGATCTCAGGGTGTACCGCGGGACGAATTAAATTGATGGCCACAACCACAGATAAACTCCTAACGAATCTGTACGTAGTTGTGTTCAGAAAGCACACTAGTGAAAATATTTTTTTAGCCCTGTTTAACTCTATTAAAGTTTAACATTTCTATAAAATGATTTTTTTGACGCAGACTCAATCAAACTCAATAATTGTGTGCACAATAAACTATTTTTCTTTTTTTTCTTTCTTTCAAATTTTATTTTAAATTATCTTTTTTTCAGTCAATGATATCTTGTTGTTATAAATAATTACAAAATAAAAAATTAAAGCGGTCACTACATGAGTGAGAGCTCGTAAAATTAAACAAACTTTAATTAAGCTATATTCATATATTGTTATATTATATATTATTTTCTGTGTATATATAACTGTAAATGATTTGATTGCCAAATCAAAAAGTTTGTTGTGACAATGTAAAAAGCATAATCATTTCTGCCAATAAACTTTTTATTTATTTATTTATTCTTCGTTCTTTGCAACAGCTCTCTCTTTATGTAGAATCTATTTCTATGTGAAGGTAATCATTGCGTCAGACCATGGGACGAATAAAATTAATGCTAGCTACTTACCTCTAATGCTCTGGATAGAGACGCCCATATCATCAACAGTAAGGTTACGACCACGAGGGCGTAACCGAACTTTATAATCGCCATCAAACTCTGTAACAAGAGAAAAATAGTATTATATAAGGAACATTAATCTATACCTATATTATAAAGAGGAAAAGTTTGATTTTTTGTTTGTTTGACGCAAATAGACTCTGAAAATACTGGACCGAATCGAAAAATTCTTCCAACGCTGGGAAGCTACATTATCCTTGAGTACCATAGGTTATATTTTGTTTCTCTTTGCAACTAAGATTATTTTATAGCACGAGTGAAGCCGGGACGATTTACTAGTCATGAATAAAAAGAAAAGCCAACCAAAATTAAGACAGTTCGATGGAGTTTTGCCAATATATCTCTTCATGCGGGAGAAGTTACTAAGTTCCAAGGGGAAAACGTATGTAAAGTCGGTATTACCTTTATAGAATTAGCCACTCGGAACTAGCATAAAACATTTAAGGGCGGCTCAAGTAAGTCTAAAAAAACACCGACTAAATGTATATAAAAATCGACGCACGGCAATATGTACTAAGAAGTAAATTTGTTTCCCACAAATTTTCAAAAAAAAGCCCGCCCTTAAATGGTCTTTACGTTAGTCATGGGACTTTAAAGTGAATATTTTTTTACTAAAAATAATACTAGGACAAATTTCACACACTGCTGGTTAACCCCATACTGAACCAATTCTAGTTTGTGTTATGGTTGCTAACACAACTGATATACTACATATACAAACATACATATTTTATAATATGGATACATATTTAACACCCAGACCCACAGCCAACAAATTTAGTAAAGCACAAAGATGTTGGCCGTGCTAGGAATCGAACCCGGAACCTTCTGATTGGCAGTCCGGCATGGTAACCATTACGCCAATAAGATCGTCATACATGTTTTTAGTAACACATTGTAAGTACCTACTCTATAGGTAAAAATATACCCCAGAGCATTTCCATTACTCTTTGGCAATAAAAATACAGTCACATTTCAGTCAATTTTCCACACATTTTCTCTCATCAAAAAAGGCTCTTTTCCATACACATTAGCATTTCAATTCCGTATTCCACTTCCGGATTCCAGGAGGCAATAAATAAATGAATCACGCGGATGGATGGAAGCGGGCTTATTGAAACACTGGGGACGAGTTACATGATGTATTTACATATATTTGTATTTAATTGATCAAACAATACCATACACGCTATTTTAAAAGAATCAGCACCAATTTGTAGCTCTGTATGGAATTTGTCGATGGTACCTACAAATTTTACAGAAAGCCGTACACCTGTATTTCAAGGAATTCGGTTGCCTTGGGTATTGAACTAAATTAAGATTGTTGGCTGTCGGTTTGGGTGTTAAATAAATCTTCTATCTTCTAATATACAAAATTTCCATGTCACAATGTTAGTTACCGTTATTGACCAATTTTTACCAAATTTTATATGCAAATTCAATAGATCTGAGAATCGGCTACTATCTATTTTTTTATATATTTGTTTTATGTATATATAATGTAGTATATCAGTTGTGTTAGCAACCATAATACAAACTATAAATGGTTTAGTATGGGGCTAACCAGCCGTGCGTGAAAAGTTTCCTAATTTTTTTATTTATTATTTATTTACTTCCCATGAGTGATCTTTGCCTTCAAATCTTCACCTTCACTTAAGCATAAGAAATTAGAATCTGCCTAAATATCTCCACAGCTAATCACAATCTAGTTGTAGCTTTCTAAAGGTGGATCGGAATCCAACCGATTCTTTTTAAGCTGTCTATATACGAGCTTATAAACTAAACAGTTTTGACAGCTTGCCTATTTCGAGCGTACAATATGAAAGATAGGCTTCATCTAGATTAGATAGGTTAGGTCATTTATAGCCTTCCTCTACAACACGACGTATGGTCCAGTTTATAGTCAGTGACCACAACACCGATTGTTTTCTGCTTAACTTTACAACTATGTCTTCTGATCATTTCACTGACTGCATAAATGTGGAGAGAAAAGTTTCTATGGCTATAAAGAAATAAATATAAATACAGGGATATAATAAAATGTGCATACATTGACCAAACTACTAAAAGCCCGAAATCCGGCGGACGGAAGTTTCAAGTGTATTTGTCTAGGACTTTGTTGCAATCGAATAGGCAGTTAGCTCTACAGTTTGCCAGTTAGTTGCTCAAATATTTGCTTTTTGGCGTCGGCTGGTTAATATTCAACATGCGCTGGGTTAGACTTTGTGGGTTTAAAATGGCTACTGCATAATTTAGTTTCATTATTCTTTGGGATTCATTTTTTTCCTTTTTATAAATTTTAAATCTTATGTTTTTTGACAAAAAATAATAAAATGCTATATAATATCTACTCCTATTTCACTTTCTAGAGATATATTTCTACTGATCTCTGCGTAAGGCTGAACGGATTTGTATGAAATTTGGTAAAGAACTAGCTTATATCTAGGATTAGCACATAAGTTAGCTATCCTGAATTACTCAAGAACACCGTCATTATTCATATTAATACAACACGTATTCAAAAATAATAAAACACTGAACAATAGTAAACTAGAGCAAGTCCAACGTAACTTTAATTTAAGACGTGCTGTAGGTATTTTTTTTTTTATCTAAATACCAAAATTAAAACAAAAACGCTTGACCACAATTGACCTCATGGTAAGTGATTTTTTGGTCTAACCTGGAGCACGTTTACTAAGACGAAACCGGTTCCTTTTCATTCGAATCACTTAGATATAAAGCAAAAAAAATAACATATTTTCTCAAATTTAGTCAGGCTGTCCATTTTAGATCTCCTGGTCTTACCAGATGTTTCAGTCCGAGTTTCCAACCCGCTCGCATATGAAGTTACCTCGAGTAAACATTGGGAAAAATTTGCATAGAATCAATGTTGTAAATAAGGTTCCCCTACACCACGTATGTTAGGTATGTTTTTGACTTGAATATTGCAAGCGCTTCTTGTATTTTCAAGATAAAAGTATACATTCAAACGTACCTTCGCTTAAATGTACGAGTATGTATATGTAGACGTGATCTTTGAATGGAAATGGACAGAAGAATATGTATTTAAATAAATTAAAATTCCATTTTAACCAAGATTGAAAAACTTATGATCGATACATTATGATGCATGTTAATTTTAGTTCGTCTTATAAGACGAACTAAAATTCGAAATCGAGTTATAACTCGAGGTATTGTTTAGTGATAAAATAATTGATGTTAGGTTAGGTGATATTAAAACTTAAAAAAGAATTATGTTTCCGAGTGTATTTAAGAATTTATTTTAAATAAATCACATGAACGGTCTACATATGCCTGCTTGCAGATTAACACAGATCCACAAAAAATAAAAAGCTTAAAATTGATCACCTAAAAACACAATATTTCACGGACCAAATATGAATGACCTATTCAGAACAGAATAATAGAAAGAATGTACTGGAAATGTGTCGAATTCGGAAAAGGTCCAATACAAAAACTTTCCTTATAGTAAATTACGTTTCGGGATACGGGGTAAAGGATCCAATTACTCACAAAATTAGCTACCCCAACAGTGACCCGAAGGAAATTGGGCCAAAACTAACCACTTATGAAATCGGGCAAGTTCGAGACAGTTCAAGAACCGACTAAAGAAGGATTTTATGCCTTCAAAAAATAACGTTATAGATTGTATCAATTCTCAATTAGTAAACTTAGTACTTAGTTTCTTAATTTATTTTATTAATAATTAAACTCAAATACATATAATTCATCACTATTTTTAAAATGTTTAGTATAGAGTTTAAAAGATTAAAAACTAATAAAAAAAAACCTCTCATAAAATTTATGTAATAGGCCACTCCGGATAGAACCTGACGGAAAGGTACCCATAACGCTCGTGGCATTGCCGCGTTGTATGGCTATGGATGGCCTTTGCGCTAGGTACGATCTGGAGCGGTATTCGCCTGATTTTTCTTTTAATCTACGCCCTTAGTTTCTTATAACTGCTAAAACGATATAGATACATATAAGGTATTATATTGATTATGATAAATGGTAGTATTATTATGTATTAAAACTTGTTAATATATGTCGTATGGTTTCAAAATTGAAATTAAATACCAACTGTATTCATAAAAAATACTCTTGAATCCAATTGCGTGACAAATAGACCCTAACAATAAGGCTTTATAGGGACTCTTCGATACAGAACCCCAAAAGTAGACCAAATTACGATTCCGAAACTAATCCAATCAAGTCCAGTATTCATTCTCGCGAATATATTATTGCTAAGGGATACAAATCCTAATGATATGGGTTGACGTGCGAGCAAGGGTCTGACAATTCGAGGATACTAGGGTTCCGGAGGTACTTTGTGAAATGATAGAGGTACAAAGAGGAGAGTTGACAGAGTGAGCGAAGCTAGCAAATTTTCTGCATCCACTGGCCGATTTTGCTTTGGTATGTCCCATACTTGCGTAAAGACTGTAATTTTTAACTAATCTTTCCAGAACTTGGTATAGAGATTCCGTTATTGGATATAATTTTTTGTCATCGGCGATTTTTCATTGGTTACCACGAAAAAGGGAGAAGACTTTTCAAACAGCTTATGTATATCGATTAATAAATATTATCAATAATATTAATCAGATCGATTTGATATAATTTGTTTTTAAGATATATTTTGATATTTTTTTACTGTCATATGATATGATAATATATTTTAAACATATATTTTGATATTATATCACTATTATATATCTGGTCTAGAACAGCCAAAAGCCGAGGTTTGTGGAAACAATTGAAGGAGGCTTTTACCGCCACAGGCGGACTTTACACCGACTGCGATTTAATAACTAGGTACTTAAAAAAATTTTGTATTTACTTGTAAACACTAACAGAATAATTAACTCTGTCTTATTTTCGGTTAAGGTAAATAAAAGCTTTTTTATTATATTTTATTTATAATTAAAATTGTTAAGATATGAAGTCATCATTTATTATCTCACTAAGAA
The DNA here is from genome assembly GCA_035578125.1 of Mellilla xanthometata. Classification (NCBI taxonomy): domain Eukaryota; kingdom Metazoa; phylum Arthropoda; class Insecta; order Lepidoptera; family Geometridae; genus Mellilla; species Mellilla xanthometata. The sequence goes on along the minus strand of JAPUBQ010000004.1, from coordinate 13,481,657 downwards.
ATATGTTCCAAGAAATTGTGTACAGACTGAAGAATGACTAGTATATGACCGTTTGTAGGTTTTGAGGTAGTAAATGTTGACCCAAAACGAACAAGTGACCAATGCCCGGTAAGATGCGGAAATGTTCGTTTGAGCAGCATAAAAGGAAATCTATACAATGTTTGAGTGTGTACTTATATAAGAGAGTTTATTTACGAAATGGACCAGGAAAATGAAGAGAAACATTTGATCAAATTTTGCCATTTATTGAGCCGACTCGAATCAATGGATTTTTGGGCACTTTGGATTATTTTAAAGAAAAAAAAACGATTACAATAAAGTTCCGGGTAAATGAAAATAAGTAGTTTCATTTAATCTTCTACTGAATATAATCAATTGAATCTTTGGAACCGTTTGTGACCAGTAGGAATGCAGGCAGTATAATATCTTACTAATATTATAAATTCAAAAGTGAGTGTGTATGTTTGTTACGCTCCAATGGTTGGACCGATTTAGATGACGAACGAAATTACTGTGGCAAATAATTTCAAAATCTATGTTACTCCTTCACGCTACGACGGATGAACCGATTTTGATGAGATTTACTATGAAGATAGGTTAGCCCACCGGCTACTTTTAAGCCAGGATTAACTTATTTTTGACTTACGCGGGTAACAACCGCGGGTAACAACCGGGGGCCGCAGCTGGTTGCCTGTAAGTAACTATGTTTCACCATTTGAAACTCTTCTGTCAATACTAATTCTCATACTTTGCAAAACCATACAATCTCGTTCTTAATAAAGCAATTCGTGTGATCTTACCAGCTGTTACCCATAAACACACCCCCCTTACCAACCTCCAATCTCTTAAGAGGCGGGCATAAAAATATAGATGAAGATATTTTACTCGATAACTGAATATGTTGGAGAATTTTAAGATCGCACTTTCAGGAGAAGTGCTTGTAGCGATGTGTACGGGAATCCTTATATTATCTACTAGCTGACCCGGCAAACGTTGTTTTGCCTCACTTAGGAGTATGGAAAATAGATAGTGTAGCTTATATGACACGTTCGTAGATTTACCATAGCAGCGCCATCTATTGATTACTTACTCAACCCAGTCGAAAGGTGTTGACATCTGTTTGAATCATTTGGAGTTAACAGATAATTGTGACTGTCAAATAATAACAGACAATAATTAGCAATAAATTAAAATTGCGACTATAATTTGAGATTTAATCTATCCTATCTCTCAAGTTGGATTGAACTGCACATGGTGTGCGAATTTTATTATAATCGGTTAAGTGGTTTAGGAGTCCATTGAGGACAAACATTGTGACACGAGATTTATATATATTAAGATGTGAAGTAATTTTAGGTAGAAGTCGCACGCTATGTCGTATAGGGAGGTTAAGAATTTGGCTTAATATAAAACTATCCGGAAATAGCTTCACGTACAAGATCCTAGCTCTTAAATATTGATTGATTGATTGTGAAGCAAATCTTTATACGCCAACTTTTGGATGGGTCACTGAAAGTGACATCTAGTGGACTTTTCCATGATGTCGTTAAACAGAATACTCGGTAAATTACTTATATACCTGCTTCCGCTTAGATCTGAAAGCAAATGAGATAAGCGAAGAAAAAATGGCATTGACTCTTTGAATGATGGATCGGAAGTTCTTTTGAAAGGTCAACAAATTGCTCTTGAGGATGCTTTATGAATCACGAGTCGAGAGATAGAGAGTTTCAGATCAGTCTGTCGTGTGAGGAGACCAGCTGCGTCGAGTGGAAAGATTCGACTAGTCTCAGTTTCAGTTCAGTCCGGCGAGTTAGGATTCCAACCGGGGAGAGGAAAAATTCCCGATTTTCATAAGAGGTTAGTTTTGGCCCAATTTCCTTCGTATGTATGAAATGCCATCTATGATTCTTTCTTAACATTAAATACTACAGCTGTGTCACAGATACGCAACCGTTTTAATAAATAAGTTTTTACGAACGCTTCGAGTTTGTAGCACTGTAGTACCACTAACAGATAAACGTAAAAAAAAATGGCACTGTAGTACCCACGGACGCTCAAGTGGGTAGGATGGTCGATTTCGATGTAAAACCGGTATGGTACCGACAGTGTTGCAAGATGAGTTTAGGTGTGGCGGAAGAACACTCGCTAAGATATATTGTACTTTCTTATTTGTTCATCTCAATTTGGTTCAGATCACTACAATTCTATTTCAGATTTTTTTACATCTGCAATGGATTTCCACAAAGTACTGCCTGAGTCAATGGGTTGAATTTTAAGTTTTGGGTCTCAGCTCGAGTTATGTCAGTGAAATTAATGTCAAAAAAAACCTAGAACGTATATTTTTTTATTTCATACGAGCGTCTTGCCATAGGGTCCAAAAGAGAAATGTCGCAAGGAAAGTGTCTTGTTAATACTTTGTTTTCTTCATTGCAACATAAAACCGTATTTTTATAAACAACCGCACTTCATCCTACGTCGCAACATCACTTAATATTGGGTTGCGGTCTAATGCAAGCCTTTCACACGAGTACGTAAAAGAAATCGAAAAGATGACAGTAAAGCTAAACAAAAAACAACAACCCAAGACGTAGACAACAATATTATTTTAATAAAAGGCTGCCGTTATTGATCTGACGACAGCAACCACCAACTCGAAAGCGAAGCTGTCCTGTTTTTCTCGGGAGCTGCAGACTTGTTTGAAAGGGCAACTTCTCATAAAAAAGTTTTGTTACGATAATGGATTAGATATTTATTCACCTTATGACATCGCGTCATAATCATACGATGCTGACATTAAGTAATTCATAGAGTCTATTCATTAGTACCGTATAATAATAAAACACATCATATATATATATTAAAACGACTTTTATAAACATTTGACGACATTTAACGACCTCGTTTGCGTAATGGTTATCATGCCGGACTGCCAATCATCGGTTCCGGGTTCGATTCCTGGCACGGCTAACATCTTTGTGCTGAACTAAATTTGTTGGCTATCCGTCTGGGTGTGAAATATGTATCTATATAAAATATGTATGTATGTATATGTAGTATATCAGTTGGGGTGAGTTTGCGGGGGGTCGTCTCCGCGTACGCAAGCATACTCACGTACGTCGTGTTTTAAAAATATATAATGTCGTTAAAAGTTCTCGAAAGTAACGTTCTACGAGTACTAGAGTCCGTAACCGGCCTCACGAAAGAAATCGGCGCACTGCGATCCACTGTTCAAGAACAAAGTGCAATAATTCATCAACAAGCGAAACTGATCGCCTCGCAAGGAACGGCCATCGAACAACTCAAGCGGACAGTTGAGGGTAAGCCACACGTGGACACATCCAGCACGACGACCAGTGCGGATACTCCTCCAACGACGCGGCGACCTGCTCGCCAAGCTCATCTGAATGCCGTGGCCCGCATCAGCACCGCGGCAGCTCGCACGAAGGTACCCGCCAAAAACATAACCGAGGTAAACCACTCCGCAGTGACACACGACTCGACTGGCAAGCTCGCACCAGCAAGTGTTGCTAACGCAATTAGTGATGGGACACACCCGTCCGCAACTAAGACTGCCGCCGTCTCCAACAATGGCAAATCTTCGACTTCGAGTGATGCCGCTGTCGACGATAATACATGGATCACAGTGAAAAAAAGAAGATCTGGTTGCAAGCAACGTAAAATAATTACAGGGTCTGGCAAGTTAGATAGCGAACTCCAGACTGTGGAACGATTAAAACATATTCAAGCTTGGTCATTCAAGCCGGAGACTACAGTACAAAATGTCCTAAACTATTTGAATAAAATTAAGGCATGCGATAAGTACACTGTAGTGAAACGTGACATCAAATCGGACAAGCACGCCTCCTTCGTCATCGGCTTTCCGGAAAGTATGTACGACCTAATCAGTTCGCCGGATGCGTGGCCGGCCCTAGTCCGCATAACCGACTGGTTTCTCGTTCGCCGCCGCGGAGGAGTGGGGATCGCCGGCGGCCAGCGCAGTCCCACGGAGCCGCGCCCGCGACCACACGTCGCCCGCGCCTCCGCCACGTAATGCCACATCGAATGCGCCTACGCAGCCGCTGCATAAGTATATCACCGTGTGCCTTCAGAATATTCGATCGATCAATAAGAAGACAGGGAAGATAGAAGTGCAACTGGCAGGTAGTTTTAGTTGTGACGTGCTAGCGTTAACGGAGCACTTCCAGTCGGAAAGCAAGTTAAAGTGCGTAACAATTGATGGTTTCAAACTCGCATCGTACTATTGCAGGACCCAAGTAGGTCACGGCGGGTCGTGTATATTTACTAAGCACGACGTTAACTGCGTAGAGAATAAAATTTTGACATCGCTATCTATTGAGCAATTTTTAGAAATTTCTGCCGTAGATTTAATTGACCTTGACTTAACTATTGTTTGTGTTTATAGGACGAATGTTGTAAGCACGAAAGACTTTCTATTTCATTTTGTAAGCTTGCTGGATAAAGTGGTCGAAACCGGGATAAACTGTATTATCGTTGGCGATTTTAATGTGGATACGGTTTCCGGCTCGAAAATTGAGAGTAATACATTGTCGGATTTGTTGTCGACTCGCGGCATGCGGAACGAGGTTGACTTTGTAACCAGAGTATGCGCGTCTAGGAGTAGTAGCTTAGACCACGCGTACACTAACTTGCCGGCGGGCGCGCTGAGCGTGCAGCGCGTCCACACGGGGCTCAGCGACCACCACGGCGTGCGGTGCTCGGCGCTGTGTGCCGTGCGCCAGCCGCCGCCGCAACATAGGTACGCCAGGTGCTTCTCGCGGATGAATCAGATGAACTTTGTCGCGTCACTCGATAGTATCGATTGGGCTAAAGTTATGGTTAAAAATGTTGATGCCTTGTCAATAACGACAACACTAATTAACATACTGAGAAATAAATTTAATGACTGTTTTCCACTGAAAAAAATTCCTAGTAATAAAAAACCGGACTCCTCCTGGGTATCTCAGGAGGTAATAGATTATGGGTCGTTATTATCGGACATTATTGAAATTAGCAATACATTTCCATGCAATCATTTAATTAGGAAAATCATTACGGATATGAATTTGTACTATGAGTCACTTATAAACAGTTCTAAATCAAAATTCTACTGTAAAGTTATTTGTTCTAGTGAAAATACTTCAAAGACGATGTGGAGCGTTATTAACAAGGAAAGGGGGAAAGATAACGCTCCTCGGACGGATTTTATAGACATAGTAAGGAACCCGGATAGCACTAGGTTCTGCTGTAAGAGAGCGGCGCTCAACGCTATGAACGCTCGGTTCGTGAGCGCGGCGGCGGCGTGCGGTGCGCCGCGCGCTGACGTCACGCAGGCGCGCGCCGCGCTCGCCGCAGCTCGCGCGCCGCCCGACCGCTCGCTGTGGCTGCGCAGGTTCAGCGCGGGCGAGGTGTACCGTATTGTTATGACGAAAATTGCACCTAAAAACTCGAAAGACGTGTACGACTTGTCCATGAAGACCATTAGAATGGCGGTTATACCTTTAGCTCCGGTGTTAGCCGACTTATTCAATAATTGCATAAGAGAAGGTGTATGTCCTGAGCCTCTTAAAATCAGCAAGGTATCCCCTCTGTACAAAGGCAAAGGAAAGCGTGAAGCGATCGACAGCTATAGGCCGGTCTCTATTATACCCGCTGTCGCAAAGATACTAGAGAACGGCATCAGCTCTCGGCTTACAAGTTTTTTATCCGAGACGAACGCTCTATCCGACCGGCAATACGCGTACCGCGAGGGCTACTCGACGACATCGCTGACTCGCGAGGTGGTACGCCGCGTCGTGCAAGCGCGAGACTGTAGGCCCAAAAAGCAGGTGGCTATCCTCTGCTGTGACCTCTCGAAGGCATTTGATGTGGCCGATCACGCCGTGCTCGCTGCCAAGCTGCAGTATTACGGCGTGGTTGGAGCGTCTCATGCGCTTCTTACAGGGTTACTGCGAGGGAGGTCGCAGATAGTCACGGGCGGAGGCGGCTCGCTGAGATCTGACCCACTGAACACCGAAATGGGCGTAGCTCAGGGATCGTCAGTTTCGAACATCTTATTCTCGCTTCTGCTTAACGATCTGCCGAGCGCTGTAACCGCTGCAGAGGTCCTGATGTTCGCTGATGACGTAATAGCGGTGGTAGGGGCGCCTTCGGTGGAGACTCTAGAGCAGAAGCTGAATGAAACTGCGTCCCAGCTATGGCGGTGGTTTTACATAAACGGGCTGGCTCTCAACCTCACCAAGACTCACTTCATCCAATTCAATCTGTCCGGTAGGTCAACGAGACCCCTAAATGTGTCAGTGGATGGAGTGAGTATTGTGGAGCAGGAAGCCGTCACGTTTCTTGGTTTTCGGATCGACCGCGGCCTGAAGTGGGATGTCCACATCGAAAATCTGTGCGGGAAGTTAGGGAGCGCCTGCTTCGCGTTGAGCCGCGTGGCTAGAGTGGTACCGCGCGAGATGGCGCGGGCGTGCTACTTCGCCACGGTCCACTCTCAGCTGCAGTACGGCTGCGAGCTGTGGGCGCGGGCCGCGGACTGGGAGCGCGCGTTCCGCATGCAGAAGAGGGCAGTGAGATGCGTGGCGCGCGTCGCCTGGGACACGCCCGCTCGCCCCTACTTCCAGGAGCTAGGAATTATGACGCTGCCTGGCATCCTCATATACCAAGTGGCGGTGTACACGCGCGTCAACCTAGCGGCCTACCCCAAGCGCTCCGCGCGGCAGGACCGCTCCACTCGGCACCCGCTGCACCTCGCCAGCTTGCCGCGTACTCTACACAAGTCCGACAAGTTAACACACATCATGGGCCCGGCGGTGTACAATAAGCTGCCCAATGATATTACTGCAGCCGTCAGTCTGCACGCTTACAAAATGAAATTGAAACGGTGGCTCATTAATAGAGCGTTTTATTCTTTTGACGAACTTGTACCTAATATTAAGTAATTTACTGACATTTATTGTATTCTTACCACATATTGACATTTTTATTATTTAATAATTTTGTTATTATATAATGAATTAGGTATTTAAGATACCGTATTTTTATATTTATATTTTTTAATTCCTGACATGTAATATTACTTATTATCAATAAATGAACTATGAACTAACTATGAACTATGGGTTAGCAACCATAATACGAACTAGAAATGGTTCAGTATGGGGTTAACCAGCCGTGTGTGAAATGTGTCCTAATATTTATTTATTTTATTTTATTTTATTTATCCACAAAGTTCAGTACTGATGAAGTGGCGAGAAGATTTATTTGGCTCGGGCTTTTCTTTTCACAAAGCAAAGTCCATTCAACAATAAATTACTCGCCTAGGCATTTGTAGACTAAAACGTTATTCATGTCTTCACTGCACTTGTCTTTTTGTACATACAGTAATCCTCAGTAATATTTATCATATAGTCATCTAGATATTCATTAGAAAAGGGTACACTAAAGAAACACATAGCCTTATTTATAGGCATTAATATTTATAGATAGTAATCTAAGATACCATGCAGTGTAAGCATTTCGAAGTACCAATGAGGATTTATGAACGAAAAAGTAAATGTTAGGTAAATTATGAGGATTAATTGCATATCTCTTTACCCTTTATCGGGGTACAAAGTATCCTTTGTCCTAGGTCTTACTCCAGATATCGTTTTAAACAGTTAATCTGGTTAAGATTGAAGAAGTAACAGACATAAATAGATGCTGTCACTCAGACTTTGACTTGCTATATCATATTATACTCGTATGTACATATAAGGGTGAAATGTGATAAAAGAAATACCCTACAAAAGTTGATTTCACCCTTTTCAAAATTTGATAGTGAAGTATATTTTAGGTAGACCCAAAAGATGCCATGCCACCGCCAATGTTGTATGTTTCACTATACCACATAGTTATTGATGGATAGCTATGTGATTGGTCTAACGGCGATGTTTTATTTTCAGGCGGTACGGAAGAAAAAATAAATTATAAATCCACATTATAATCGTACGTAATTAATAGAGATCAGATTTTTCAGTATTATTATTTTTGTTATTAGTTTTAAATTGTTTAGATATTATAATTTCAGTATTGTTGTCAATTTTATATAATTTTTTTTTGAAACACCTATACATAGATTAGAATTAGACAATAGATATTGAACAAGATATGTATTATAGAATAGAAGAATACATAGAATTGAGGAAGAGTGATATACTATATCAAATAGGCTTTGTTCGATTTTTTTTTGGATATAAATAAACTTTCCATACCCACTGCAAAACCCGCAGCCAATTTTAATTTCCTCTATCGATCGATTTTCACAGTTTACACCGCAAACCCATGCAGGCATTTAATAGCCGGCGCATATTCGCTATTTCCGTCAACGACCACCCAATTTTGACCCAACACACTAATTTAATTACGGCACTATAATCCTCAAAACTCCGGCCCTAAATCCAGCTTTAGCTCAAGGTTCAATATCGCATGCCGGTGTCCCATTTTCAAATGTGGTCGACTCGTTTCGATTTTCCATTTGTTGCGGATATTCCACCCGCTGGCGCCGCGGTCGTAATATTTCTCTCTTTTCCGTTGTTGGTCGTTGAAACATTTATTTTGTATGTTAAGTGCCTCAGAGAGTCAGTACAGAGTACTGAGCGTGCGATTGTAAAAGGCCACGGGAGCGGGAGAAAATATTTATGGCATCATTTGGGAAGGCTCCGCGGAAAATGCGACGCGGGTTAGTCAAACATTCATGCGGCTACGAACATTCTGTTCCAAGATTTATGATGGGAGTCTTTGCGTTTTTCACACATCGTTACGTTGAGCATAATTATGTTGATACTTGATACTCAGTGATGTAAGCATTTGATGCTCTATTGTTTTACTCTGTGTGTCTGATTTCTTTTGTTTTTTTTTCATTGGCGCTTCCGTATTGGATTATTATCAGAGTTGCGAGGAAACAGAACGTGATGGGGAGCTAAGGAGCTCAAGGGAAATAAAACAGAGAAGACAGATTGATGGGTTCGAGTGCTTATCGTATCTTCGGTTTGGTCCGCTGGGGAACAGGCCAGCTGGAGTAGATGATAGTATCGTTGGGAACAGCAGGCCTCGTATAAATATGACAAAACATATTACCTACGTGTTATTATGCAGTTTTAATGTACATATGTTATGCGCTTATCTCGTACATTATCATACTTTTTATAGTTAGAACAAACTAAATGAGTAATGTTACATTTTTTAATAGTTTATTTGGTCAACATACAAAATAGTTACAACTTCCCTTAAAACTTTTTATATATATATGTATTAATTTTTCAAGAATAGTGGTGGAGCATTTTCTTAGTTAGATCCGGGTGGTGACGCGCAGTTAGTAAATCGCGTGTCAATAAAAAAAACATTAAGGGTTCGTTTCCTTTTGCTCACACTTACTGGTTATGCAGAAGAGAGAACCCCCTTTCAAATGCTTTCTTCTCACTCGAGTTAAAATAACGTAACAGTTAACAATAAGCAGATAACGTTTGACGACCTCGTTGGCGTAAAGGTTACCATGCCGGTCTGCTAATCAGAAGGTTCCGGGTTCGATTCCCGGCCCGGTCAACATCTTTGTGCTTAACTAAATTTGTTGGCTGTGGGTCTGGGTGTTAAATATGTATTTATATATAATATGTATGTATGTATATGTAGTATATCAGCCGTGTTAGCAACCATAATACGAGCTAGAAATGGTTCAGTATGGGGCTAAGGAGCTAACCACCCGTGTGTGAATGTGTAAAAAAAACGTACATAATATCTATGTTTTCCCATGCCACCACGATGCCGCACAAAGCTATTTGTCTAATAAACGTATTATTTCAGCAAATTGCTAGTTTATTGCGGGCCGCGGTCGAGCCGGCGTGATTGAGAATAGCACGGACCGACCCCAGAGGGATATCCTCACGTCCACGGCACCAGACCACCACTGTATAAAATAGTAGAGTTCTAAAAATGTATGTTTATATTTTATACTAGCTGACTCGGCAAACGTTGTTTTGCCTCACTTAGGGGTATGAAAAATAGATAGTGTAGCTTATATGACACGTTCGTAGATTTACCATAGCAGCGCCATCTATTGATTACTTACTCAACCCAGTCGAAAGGTATCGACATCTGTTAGAATCATTTGGAGTTAACAAATAATTGTGACTGTCAAATAATAACAGACAATAATTAGCAATAAATTAAAATTGCGACTATAATTTGAGACTTAAACTATTCTATCTCTCAAGTTGGATCGAACTGCACATGGTGTGCGAATTTTATTATAATCGGTTAAGTGGTTTAGGAGTCCATTGAGGACAAACATTGTGACACGAGATTTATATATATATATATATATATTATATTATTCAAGCCAAGTCAGAGGCCTTCGGACGGCTTGAAAGCTCTCGACACCAGAGTTTGGCAGCCTATGAATAAGAAGGATACGAAGATGAAAAAAAGAAGAAACATAATATTTTATTTCAATAACAATTTGTTTTTTTTTCGGGACGGAACGGTGACTATTGGTGGCGATTCAGCGGCTCACACGACTATACTAAATTTAAAGAAGCCCCGTCTCTTTTCATCTTAGGTGGCCAGAAAGAGACGGCACGTTCTGAACCACAGACAAAACAACTAAAATCACGTCAAATATGGAATGTGCAGGCAGTTTTAGAGGTGATACAAGTGAGTGCGTTCTAAAGTCGCCTATATTTTCTACATTTGACGTGATTTTAGTTGGTTTTACTATGGTGCAGAACGTGCCGTCTCTTTCTGGCCACCTAAGATGAAAAGAGGCGGGGCTTCTTTAAATTTAGTTTAGTCGTGTGTGCCGCTGAATCGCCACCATTATGTTGGGTGAAATGATGTTATTGTGTGAACTCAAAACCAATGTTGCCATTTATCACTAAAACTGTTTAGGCGAGAACAAAGCTTGCCTAGTCTTTAATTTACCTTTGATAGGTTTGCGTTTGACTACAGCATGCTTGATGTAAAGCTACGCTATAGTCTACGATGTGGCACGCTTACTTAGGAGATTCCTATTTACTTAGGACCCCCAGATGAAACTTCTCAGGAAACAGAAACTCAGGTAGACAGTTCCAAAGCTTCGCTGTCCTCACAATAAAGGTGACGCAAATATAGATGAAGACTGAATTAACAAGCTCTCTAAAAGACTGCTGGAACACACTGTTAGGTGCTTTGAGGACCTCGTTAGCGTAAAGGTTACCATGCCGGACTGCTAATCAGAAGGTTCCGGGTTCGATTCCCGGCCCGGTCAACATCTTTGTGCTTAACTAAATTTGTTGGCTGTGGGTCTGGGTGTTAAATATGTATTTATATATAATATGTATGTATGTATATGTAGTATATCAGTTGTGTTAGCAACCATAATACGAGCTAGAAATGGTTCAGTATGGGGCTAACCAGCCGTGTGTGATATGTGTCCTAAAAAAAAAAGAAATAAATAACAGGTCAAATTGAGGGTGTGACCTTGCCAGGCGAACACTTGAAAATGTTCTATTCCGAAATGAAACGCAAATAAACTAATAATATTGCATTACACCAAAACACTTTACCGTACTTAAGATAAGCACTATCGCAGATAACAAACACACCCCAAAGCATTTTCACGCCCACTGCCTAAAAGCTCTCAATAAGCATATTCTGTTACTATACCTATATATACACCTACTTTAACTTAAGGTACACGCAACATCAATTACAATAATATACAAATGTTTGTCTAGAAAAGATTGTTTGTGTACAGGCAAAACAATGGCATCCTATCCCGATGTATCACTTTTTCGCCCATTAACCAAATCTAATTCTATTTGATCCAATTTTAAAGTCATATTTTTTTAAGGATTTCATTATTTACAAAACTACAAACGATACAAACCACTATCTACGCCCGCACAAAAAACGCGGTAGAAAACCTTTTTATAGCTAATAGTAAAAAAGACTGCGCAAGTAAAACCACACGGTAAAGCTAGTTACATCATAAGACACCTCTTAATTGTGTCTTTGTCTGTCGTGACACATCCTTACGTAGCTTAATTCCTTATGTCTCTCAAACTAAGTGCACTGTCTCTTTACTCTTGATAAATGTTAACAAGACTGAACCAAGCTTATAATGAGAGAAAAACACATATTTACATATGTGTACATACCATAGGTAAAGGAATAATATGTTTTCCTTTACCGTGATGTGTATATAAATTGTTACAGATAGAAGATAATAAGATTAAAAACTAATAAAAAAAAACACTCATAAAATTAATTTAATAGGCCACTCCGGATAGAACCTGACCGAAAGGTACCCATAACGCTCGTGGCATTGCCGCGTTGTATAGCTATGGATAGCCTTTGCGCTAGGTACAATCCAGAGCAGTATTCGCCTGATTTTTACCGTAATTAAATATAACAAAAAAATCACATATAATATAGGGAAGTCACATAGACCGGGATCGAACCAGGAGCCGTCTAAAAAGCAAACGTTTTTTCCATCGAACCAGACTCGCTCTTGGAATTTGTAAAACTTGCCTCAATACAAATGACATTCAAAAGTAAGCTTAGCTTACACTTATTTGGTTATGTGAGTGAGAATACATGGTCTTACAAATGTGTTACAGCCGTGTGTGTAAAAAAAAAAACTTTTCTTATGGGTCTCTAGTTATAATAAGGCCTTACATCAGATGTAATAAGCTCGACCTTCTTTCCGCGAACGCTAATGAAGTTTCCATTGCATGAAAATATGAAGTGCCTCTCACAGAATGTTTCTCCCACTGATTTTCAGTCGGTTTTCAACCCCTTCACAAATGTGATTAAACTCTAGCTCTCTTTTTTATTTTTGTTGGTCCAGTGAAGCAATCGGGGAAATGGTCAGGGTACAGAGTAACCCACAGTGGGTTAAATGTTTGGTTAAATGTGGGTTAAATTATTCGTGGTAATTAACATTTTTCATTCCTACAGTTTGTTATTATGCATAAAGCACTAAGATAAAATCCAAAATAGCGAGAGATACCACTGATAAAAACTGAAATGATGAAAAGCATATTTTTTTTTAACACAAAAAATTTCGTAATGGCGGACATCTTGTATTTGAAATTTATCGTAATGTATGTAATCTACTCATCAAACCCTGGTGCGAAAAAAATATGTAATCTGCCATTTTGTGTGCCATCTTAGACCGATGTTCTTAAAATTCGAAACATAGGTAAAAACACTCAAGACTAACGCACCGTTTAAACAAGAAAAAATAATTTCAAATCGATTCATTCGTTCGAAAGTCACGCACACAGACACGTCTAACTTATGATATGACACCCCGTCGTTTAGAACAGTGGGTTAAAAACAGTTTTTCATAAAAAAAAGTATGTCGTCCCACATTATTTCTGCATTATTTATGAATCAAATTTTTGGTTTGCTAACTTCCTAGGCTTTGAATTGAGTAGAAAACAGTTAATTATGATAAAAAGAACAAACATCAACAATATAATCAATACATACAGTTATACACAAATACTTAAAAGCGAGTGTGGCTCGGTGGTATAAACGTCTGCTTTTCAATCAGATGGCCACTGGTTCGAATCCCGGCCCTACACCAATGACTTGTTTTTCAAGCTATGTGTGGATTTGCACTCGCTTTACGGTGAAGGAAAACATCGTGAGGACACCGGCATGTTGGAGGACTGCAATATCCGAAGACGTGTGTCATTCACTATTCCACACTTGGCCAGCGTGGTGGCTTATTGCCTCTCCTCGCGAGAGAAGGCCCCGAGTCCCAGCAGCGGGAACGTATAGTATAGGCTGCTTATGCTTATGATATACACAAAAAACACATTTCCAAGCATAAGCTGGCCTCAACTCAGCGTGTTCAGACTTAAGGTTATTTTTGCCAGTATGACTTGATTTTATACCCCTGTACGACCGTCTAGATTTCCCTAGCCAAAATTGGGCTGGCTAGCTTTTGCCTGTGGGTCTGCGGTGGATTAAAGCTGGCAATCTCACTTTGGGGACTATAAATTAGAGGTTCACATCTCTGCTGTGGTTTTGTGGGCTTTTCCAGAACCTTGTTTTTGGAGCGAAGCAAATGGGCAGTTTTAGTAAGAAGCGATGAATTAACATTTTCTTTTAATAAATATAGCTTGATATAAAATTGTTTTATCGTATTATAAGCACACCGATATTATAATAAACTAGCTGACCCGGCAAACGTTGTTTTGCCTCACTTAAGGATATGAAAAATAGATAGTGTAGCTTATATGACACATTTTTTTTTTTCCGGTTCCGGCAATGTAAGCAACTGACGTTCCGTAAATAGCTCCCGAAAAAATTACGTTCAAACAGTGTTTAAACCCGTACAAGAATCACTAAAATAGTTGATTTATAAACAGTTCGCCGTGAAAAGTGTACTTAACAATAAAATAACGTGTGTAATATTGCAAAAGAAGTGAAAAAGTTGCTGTGAAAGTTTTAAAACATAACCTCAAACTATTATGGAGTGCAAACCATAGACAATACTGATCGCCAATTGTGCCAACCATACAGACCTAATTTGACAGAAAGAGTGTTGCCAGATAGATAATATAAATTATCTACCAATACTATAAAATTTGCGCGCGAAATTTAAAATCTCTTAGCAACTTTATATCAAGAAATGGATAACCAGATGCAAATTTTACTGGCAAAAATTCAAGAACAAATGGACCGGCAAACTATAACCATAACGGAAAAGGTTACTAGTAATATTATGCAACAAATGGGAGAGAAGTTGAAAGCATTAGAGGAGCAAAATCAACAATTACAAGCCGAAGTTTCTGATCTAAAAGGGAAAGTAAAAACGCTGGAATCACAGAATCAAACAATTTATTGTTTTTTGGAATAAAAGAAGGTGAAGAAGATTCAAATGTTATAAAATATATGAAAGAAAAAATAAATACACATCTTTCACTGGATATTCAGGAACAAGAAATCGATAAAGCTCATAGGATCGGACATAAAAAGAGCAGTGGTATTCGACCAATACTTATTTCCTTCACATCCAACTGGAGAAGAAACAGTATCCTTAAAGACAAAAAGAAATTTCCAAAAAATATATATATAAAAGAAGACTTTACGAAGGAAACGCTAGAAATAAGGAAATCTTTGCAGCCAAAACTGGAGGAAGAAAGCGATAAAGGCAACATTGCTTACCTACGAGGAGAAAAGCTAATAGTGAAGGAACCATCAGACATGCATCGGGAAAAAAGGAAGAGAGAGTCGTCCTACTCACCCAATCAAGAGTCCACATTACAGACTGGCTCATCATCATCGACCTCTAAGAAACTTGCTCCAAAAAATGCATTTGATCTTATGTCCCGTCCTAGAAGTAACTCATTAAAAGAAAAGAGCAACAAATAGAAATTAATAACTGCCAACAACCGGAAAGAAGACATAACTACAAAAGAGACAACATACAACCAACACAAATAAAAACTCCCCCAAGCCGGCTGGTCCCCGTGGGGGAAAGAGACCATAACCCTCTAGCTAGCACAAAAAGGAAAGAAAATAATTAAAAAAAGATTAGAGATAAGATAGCTAGAGGAGGCCTATACCCAGATTGGGGTTCCAACAACAGAAGAGAATAATTTAATTTCGTAAAAAATACTTAACATAAATAGATATACATACATAGTTATATAGGTTTAAGATATCATGTTATGTTTTTAAGTTGTTGGAAATAAATTGGGCTTATTATTATTATTATTATATGACACGATCTCGTGTCACAATGTTTGTCCTCAATGGACTCCTAAACCACTTAACCGATTATAATAAAATTCGCACACCATATGCAGTTCAATCCAACTTGAGAGATAGGATAGTTTAAATCTCAAATTATAGTAGCAATTTTAATTTATTGCTAATTATTGTCTGTTATTATTTGACAGTCACAATTATCTGTTAACTCCAAATGATTCTAATAGATGTCGATACCTTTCAACTGGATTGAGTAAGTAATCAATAGATGGCGCTGCTATGGTAAATCTACGAACGTGTCATATAAGCTACACTATCTATTTTTCATACCCCAAAGCACAGAATAATAACTAGTACCCCAAAGTGAGACAAAACAACGTTTGCCGGGTCAGCTAGTAAAGATTTTATTGCTTTTACTCACGGATAACAGAAAAATGGAAGATTTTGGTATGTCAAGGAAAATATGATCTATTGCTGTGCCAACACGTTAGGGCTTATAATTATAATTGTTAATACTAATTTACAATATTTTCTACCGCTACTCGAGCTCTTTGCTCAAATAAGTGGCGTGACTGAACTGGGTTCAACTTAATTTTATTAGTCTTAATTTTAATTTCCTGTGTTTATTATGCGATTAATATTAATATTGTCATTTTAACTAAAGTGAAACTTTTAAATGTAATAATGAATAATGTATGAATTTGAAATTGACGAGAACGTATTGTATCCTTTTATTAAACCTATTAGTTGTTATAATTAGGATACGATATGACGAATAAATGATATTCTATTCTATTCTATTCTAAGATTCCATTAATAACGACCTGTACCGAACTGGTTAATGGATCAAACATATTTTTTGGATCAAGTATAATGTATTTTAATATGCTTAGCTTGCTTCAGATCACCTTAGTCTCACATTCATATCATATATCATACTATTTCCTCAAACCCAATAAGAGGCGAGATTCATGCGACCGTCTCGAGAGCGTTTTAAACGTAATAACGTCCGTCCTTGGTGCCAACTTTATGAGTGGAGCCGCGCGTGACAGGCCCTGGTTGTTGCCGGTTGCACGTATCTATTGTACTTTAGACAGAGATTTTCTTTATTATTATTATAAGCCTGTTGTATTCCACAGCTGAGGAAAAACCTCTCTTCTCTCCTTCTTGTTATTCCAGTCTTCTTATATAATATTAATCAACACGCATAACTTTTGTTGGGTCTGTCTCGAGGTCTAATTGTTTTGGCACCCATGTTATAGTGGTCCCTTTTAGCATAAGCAGCCCTCTAGACATTCCCACTGCTGGGATTCGGAGCCTTCTCTCATGAAAAGAGAGATATAGGCCATAATCCATCACGCTGGCCAAGTGCGGATTGGCGGATGACACACGTCTTTGGATATTGTGGTCCTCAAATATGCCGGTTTCCTCACGATGTTTTCCTTCACCGTAAAACGAGTGCAAATCCACACATAACTTGAAAAACAAGTCATTGGTGTAGGGCCGGGATCAAACCAGGAGCCGTCTGATTGAAATGCAGACGTTATTACCACCGAGCCACAATCGCTTTTTTACAGCTAGGCATTAGGCGTGTCCACACAGAGCGATCAGCCTCGCGAGGCATTTGCCGCGCGTCTCGCGGCTAATATTTAACCAGGCGTCTTCCCTTAGTCCTCTATTAGTATAATTAGGATCACTTGCATTCCATAGCCAGGTGTTTACACCATAGAGCGATTTTAATTTCAAACGCTGATCTTGATTCATAATTCAGATTCAGATTCAGATTCAGATATATTTATTGTCAAACTGTGCATAATTATTAAGGTGTTACAATAAGGTAAATTTAGTCCCAACAGTTTCGTCCTTACGAACATACAATACTATTAAATTATTTACAATACTATTAAATTCGTACTAAGCTCGAGCGAGGCACGAAATAAAATACGCGAGCGTCCAGAGTGCGCCGAGGCAAACGACTGAGGCGCCTTTGAGCAAAATCAAAAGCCGACACTCGATGGCTCGGGCGTTCGGTCGCTCGCCCACGGCAGAGCGCGTGCTTGCCTCGGCCGAGGCACGTCCACACAGAGCGAACAGCCTCGCGAGGCATTTGCCGCGCGAGGCTGTTCGCTCTGTGTGGACACGCCTATTTACCAGCAGGGCATGTAACCACACGAGTTAGGGACACTCTGATCTATGGTGGAACATGCCTAGTCTGGAATAACTGGCTCTCACCGAGGCTAGAACACACTGTTAGGTGCTTGGTGACAGATTTTTCAACTTGAGGTTGGTTGCTAGTCAGGCAAGCACTAGAATATGCTCTACGTGGTGCTTTTAAATATATTCACTTTACAATGTACTCATAGTTTACCAATAAACACCAGTCTCTAATAGGATCGGCACTCATGCATTAAATCGTTCAACACATCGTTATCAAACAGTTACTCACCATGATTTCTCGTCTAAGTGCGATATACCATAAAATCTCCACATTTGGGTCACTTCAGCTGAATAACCACTAAACTGTGTATACACTCTCATTCATACACTCGCGGCGTTTCACAACACTGATCTGTAACAAAAGAAATGTACCGTTAGTTTGTGACAATAATGAGCATTTGGGTGATTGCACACTAATCGACGCTGGTGTCACAGTCAAGATATCAAACGGCGAATTCGGATTCTTTGACGCGGGCAAGTGTGCTAACTGTCTTGAATATTAATTTAAAGTATTAGTTTACTTGACTAGTAGCCTACCCTTCTTCAGGTCACCAGGTTCAAAGGACTGAGGGGAGTGGCGTTTCTTGGTATCGGAGGCCAAGACCCAGTATAATTCATCGCGCCAAAATAGTTTAGTTAGAATAGTTAGGTTCGGTGCATTTGCCGTCGTCTAATATTTTCGCATCCAAGCTATTTACTTTTAGTAAATATATTTAGATATATTATATCATACTATGATATAATATAAATAATAATAATAAATAATAATTTATTATTATTATTATTATTATTATTATAATAATTATAATAATAATTTATTATTATTATAATAATTATAATAATAATTTATTATTATTATAATAATTATAATAATAATTTATTATTATTATTATTCGTAAATTTTTATATCTCGGAATTAGAAGAATTCCGGTAGCTTACGACACATCACGGGCCTAGACCAAGTGAGTGTCGAGTTCTGAAATTGGCTCTGAATTTGTGTCGTCTTGTAAGAATTTTCTCACAATACGACACGTGTTTAGAATCGCAGCCTAATTATTATTATAATAATAAATTATTATTATAATAATAATTTATTATTATTATTATTATAATAATAATTTATTATATTATAATAATATTATAATAATAATTTATTTTATAATAATAATTTATTATTATTATTATTATAATAATAATTTATTATTATTATTATTTATTTATTATATAATATCATAGAACAAAGACAACAAACCGACACGTTATGGTTGTTGTATTTCAGTTGTACGCAATATGGCAATGGTTCATAATTGACCTTTCCTGCAGCCATATGCAAGATATAAGGCCACATAAATTCTGTGTTAGTGCCAATAGTATTCAATTGATTACAGTAATGCTAAGGGCTCTATAAAGGCATTTGTGTGAAATATAATACAGCTAAGTTACAGCAAAGAGAATTAGGTATATGAGTTCCGACGTTCTATAAATCATGTGTTAGAGTTTTGCAGAAACTTTATAAGTAACTTATAATGCTGGAATAACCGATGTGAACCGATATAATTCAGTTTTGTGCTACTTGGGAATCTAATAGACCAAGATTTTTTCTGACATACCATATTAAATTTTCTATTATCCGTAAGAAAAGAATTTGGGAAAACGTCTTGTATGCTTTTTGAGTGGGCAAGGCTTCCGTATAATTTATTTAGCAGCAATTTTGTCTTGTTCTCTTGTTAATCATAGATTAAATAATATTTTTTATTAAAAAAAAAATACATTGGTAGGTATAGGTATTTGTTTGAAGCAAATACGACAATGAACTCATAAAAACCCTCGTTAACCCCTAAAAAGATCCTACCATAAAATTAAAACGCTTTTGTACCGTAGAGGAAACCTAATTAGAAAACATTAAAATTCCTTTTATATTCCTTGAAAATGGAAATTTTTCCTTTATTTTGTAAGAGTTTTTATAGGGAGGAAAAATGGAGTGGTTTTTGTTTTATGTTTTGCTAGAAAAGTTAATTACGAGACGTAGATACATTAAGGCTGAGCATTAGAAATACATAGTGAATAGGTATTTTATTCTAGAACTTACGAGTATCTTCAGTTTTCATTTTCACCATAAATAACTACTAATAAATTTACGACGATCTTAAAAAATCTAATCCGCCATTTTGTACCAGCGGTCGTCTTGTATAGATTTTCACCAATCTTAGCTCAGAACAATCCCGGCTATCACACCTTTCAAACAAAATAAAACTAAATGAAAACTTTTCTTCCTTTAGGAAGCTATAATAGCACAGGTAGACAGTCACACACACAGACAAACAAACATATAACATCTCGTTGTCATTTCTGGGTGAATAAGCATAAGAATATATTTAAGTATTGCATAACTGTGTACAATGACGAGATCTTAAAGTAGTAATTAGGTGACAACAGTCTTGTTCGTAATGAACATACAATATTAACTAAAAATAACTACTATCTACTAACTAAGAACTTAATAAGTATATATAGTGGAGTGCAATTAACTTCTAAATTACCTAACTAATTAATTGACCTTTTGCACACCGCATATGCGGTAGCCTACAAGGGACATTTTATATTATTTTCCATGTTTTTATATTACCTGTGGCTACGCAAATAAAATTATTTCATTTCATTATTTCATTTCATTTCATTTCAATAGTATACATTTTAATAACTACACTTAGGAGCTTAAAAAAAATACAGTCGAACTGAGAAACTTCTTCTCTTCCTGAAGCTGAAAACTGAAAACTGTGTGTAATTCAGGACGAGGTGAAATAGTAACGCAATAACGGAAAACGTGTAGTTACTCCCATAAAGGTTTTCATTGTATCCAACGCGGGCAGAGCAAATAAAGACGTGATTCATTGCGCGCTATATACTTTGAACCTATATGAGGTAAGCCGGTAAACATTGTAAGGGTAATATTACACTATGATACAATGTAATAAAACTCGAGTCAATAAAGAAAACATTTAAAAATACGCTTCCTCTAGCTCATACACATTTGGTTAAGCTTCCTTTACTTGAACCTTCAAATTTGAGTAATGTGCTCTTTTTTAGGGTTTCGTTCCCAAAACTCTACGAATTAGAACTTCACTGTCCGTCTGTCCATCCATCTGTAACGTGTCTGTGACTCCATAGCTAGACAGTTAAAATGTTTTTTTACTGATGACTACTGAGAGGTTTGCGTTTGACCACAGCTTGCCTGGAACACCAGGCAAGCTGTGGCTTTGTTAAGCAACGCTATGGTCTTCAACGTTAGAAGCTTAACTAGAAAATACATATTAGCTCTAAAATTGAAGACAACCATATAGTACTTCAAAGGAAACAGAGACTCAAGAAGAGAATTCCAAAGTTTTGCAGTCCTTACAAGGAAGGTCGAAACGAATTGGCTTGTGCCATACTTTGGGATTTCAACTGAATACCTATGTTTACAGTTGATATATTTCTATTACCGCTATAACAACAATACAAATATTTGAATATAATACAAGAAGCTCACAGCATACGTCATTGATAAAAGATAATGGTACGGAACCATTTAAGCGCGAGTCTGACTCGAAATTGACCGATTATTATAACATTCCAATCATTCAAACAATTCATGCATGTTTTTTTTATATTAACGATATTTTTATCTTCAAGGGGGTTTTCATTTTCAATGCGATCGGTCCAAGTGCGTATTAATGTTGAGGTGCTGAAATACATCAATATCCGTATGTATAGGCGCCATTACACATCATTAAGTTCACTAATAACGATCCTTGGCGAGGGAGAACCGAGACCGTGCTGAATAGAAATAGACAGAACGACAACTCTAAATGTATGTACATAAACGATGCTCTAACAACTAATAGGTATACACATATGTAAAGATTTTTTAGAATATTAATAAGCAAGCATAAATATATTCAGAGCTTTCAAACATGCAAAATATTGTTAGGATTAACACTTAAATAAGACTTTTATTTATAATTATATTTCTTTGCACATGCACATTTTGTATAAAATGGTAACAATTCTTTAGCAAGAAATAAATGATTATTATAAACAGGATTACCACATCCATTTTTTTTAAGATACATATTATTTCTTCGAATGAGCTTAGTGGTCAAACTCTGGTATCGTAAGATTCCAAACCGCACAAAGGCCTCTGATTTTGTTAAAATATATTACGATTTTGACGTGTAATAATTTTAATTATTATGAATAAATAAATATTATAATTCTTTATTATTATTATATTGCATGTGTCTAGGAGAAGTGTGGATCATATGATTGTTGGAGTGAGCAGAAGTAAAGTTTGACCTAAGAAGTCGTATATGAATTGTATGAAAGAAGATATGAATGAGAAGGGAGTGCAAATAGAGATGACGGCTGATAGAATGGTGTGGAAGCAAAAAACAGGATGTACCAACCCCACCTAGTGGGAAAAAGCAAAGACGAAAGAGGGAAAAAAAAAATTTTTGAATCCAAAATGGCCGCTTCCACAGAAAGTTCTCGGGGTTTTCTTAATTCTAAATATATACTCGATTATTATCATTATTAATTCCGCAGCTACAATAAAGTTCCTCTAAACACAACTACCTACCTAATTAATAATACATAGTGCAAAGTTCAATTTAAACTACGGTACACGTAGCATTACTGCTCCCCGGGGGATTTAAATTACGTTTTCCACCTAAATTAATTTCCGCTTTCACAGAAGTACCCACTGGTAGTCACTACAAATATTAGATACGCTTTTCCTTGTATTTAAGTAAAACAAGGTTATATCGTACTATTTGTGTTTTTTAAACTGTGTAGGTCTTTTTAACGACTGCTTATAAAGCTTTACTGTGGTCAGCGATATAGCAAGGGACATATTTACTGTAGATCTGAAAACCCCTAAAATTATTATTCGATAGTGAAAATAACTGGCCAAGGGTGAGTCAGACACGCTAACGAAAGGTTCCGTGAATTAAAAAAAAAACGACAAGAGGAATTAATCACGTCTATTGTGTGGTCCTCCATAAATACAAAAAATGTATAATGTATATGTGAAAATGTATTATAATTGATCGAAGATTAAAATGTATTCTAAATTTAAAAAAAAAACACTTTGTTCATGAGATTCAGTACAGTAGATTTGAGTAACAAAACTTTTAATTCTGTATTTATTCTGCAACAATGACGTCATTAATACATCGCTTTGTTTCCCGGTTACGCTCGTGACTCAGATTTCATTTCACCTGACAAACGGGGAGGCACAGCGATTAAAATATAAGGGCGTGAGAGACCCAAATGTGATTATAAAATGTTGGGCTTGGTACTACGTGTCATAATATATTCTAAACATTTTTAGGGCACCTTGACCCAGTTGGTTTGCCTTTTTTTGCAAAAACTTAGCAGGGAGGGGAATTTTGTTTTGTTTTTAAACTTAAGAGGAAAAAGCTTCACAAGTATCGAGGATGGCTGAAGTTGTTTTCGTCGCTAATTTCCTCAAAGCTATAGAACGAGCGTGGTTTAGGTTGAGGTTCAGAAACAGGTCTGAAATGATGTCATATATAAAGAATTTTCACTAAACATGTTGGTGTCGTTTTATGTATCGCTCAATTCGATATCGTCAAACGTGGAATGTATAGAAGTGACGTTAGCTATCGAAAAAGCCTGTTAATAGCTACGTCGCTTCCATACATTTTACGTCATTTGACGATATCAAATTAAAGTTATACGCGAAGCGACTACTAGTCTAGGGGCACTATCCAGTACCTACAGTCGCAAGGGCTGTTGGAAGTGAGGTTCCAACAGTTCCATTCAAATTGAACCCAGGTTGAGATTCTCTGCCGTTGTGGATGCAGTCCAAAGCAAACACTAAGGTTAAGGCATCATTGTGTTGTCATTACACTGAAGAATCTGGACCCCCCATCAGAAATCAACGCTGAGGGGTTCTATTGGATAAAAATCCCATTAAATCTAGCAGTACCTTATTCAAGCCGGGTATTTTAGAGAAGGACTAACCTGTCGTAAAAAAAGGAACGCTGTCTGCCACATTTCCCTAAATTCAAACCATCAACCTTTTCAAAATTGCAACCGTTTCACAAACACAAAACTTCTTCAAAGACAAAACACCAGACGATTGAATCAACTAATTCAACTAGGTCATTTAGCGCCTTTATTAAATTATACTGACACGTAGGTGAGAGGCTTCTAATCCCGGTCCGGGAGGCTACCGGAAATTAGGTCGTTCAAATCGTGAGCTCTATCGATTGGTAATAAGTGCGATTGAGAGCAGATAAATGGTTGGGACAGCTGCTAACCTGAATACGTGATAAAGGTATTTTTTGCCTTTTGTTTGGGTTGTATTGATTCGTTTATTCGAAGTTTCTAGCGATGTCGCCAGTGTTAAAATTGAGTTAAATGTGATAATTTGTCGTTATGTGTGATCACGGCATGGAAGAAATTTGATCACATTCGATTAGATCATTGAACTCAGAAGTAATGACAAGCTTACATACAAATATTAGCTTTTAAAATATTTATCTTGTTTCTTTGATGGATTGAATGGAAAGCATATTATTGCTGTAAAAATGTACTTGCAGTCTATCGTTTGCTTAACTTTTATATACTGGTTATAGAATTTGAACCTTCTAAAATTAAATGTCATGGTGGCTGGACATTCTTCGAAATCTCTAGAGATTTTTCAACTAGAAGGTTCAAGTTGAAAAATTTGTAGCCAAGCACCTGACACTGTGTTCCGGAAGCCTATTTGAAAACCAGTAATTTCCAGACTAGGCATACTCAACCTTAGGCCAGTGTCGCTTACTAGTGTAGTTATGCGTCCTGTTTGTGAAATGCCTAGCTGTTTTGAGAAAAAAAATAAGCATAATTAGCCCACTATACGATCCCCAACTGGGACTCGGGGCCTTCTCTCACTAGGAGAGAGATATAGGTCATAACCCACCACGCTGGCCAAGTGCGGGTTGGCGGATGACACACGTCTTCGGATATTGTGGTCCTCAAACATGTCGGTTTCCTCACGATGTTTTCCTTCACCGTAAAGCGAGTGCAAATCCACATAACTTGAAAAACAAGTCATTGGTGTAGGGCCGGGATCGAATCAGGGGCCGTCTGATTGAAAAGCAGACGTTAAAATATTAACACCTGATTATCAAATCAGGCAAAACGAATAGACTATCTGAAAATCCGCTATACATTTGCGAGTAGAAATCGTAAAATTATTAGGGAAGCGATCGCCCGATTTCACCACCACTCAAGTATTTGGAAGACGGGCGTGTCTCTGAATAAATCTCGGAAGATAACGTCACGCGATAAAAATACGGATTTTATTGACAGGAATCCACTTAATCTTAAAAGTTGCACGGCGTAGGGACATTTTGAATTGTCTCACAAAATATTGTTAGAGAAGCGATGGTTGTATTATTTGGTTTGATATTTTTAGTGCTATAAAGGTTGCTATTAATATAAATTTTATTATGAAAGAGTTTCTTAAAACAAAAAATCTCAGAATATACAATTAATTTAATATAGTATATTAAATTAAATTAATTTAATATAGTATATTATTAATGTAGTATATAATAACGTTTAACTTGATTCAATAAAAAAAAACATTTAAAAGTTCTTTCTAAAAGTTCGTTCTTCAAAAGAGCATCCTTTTGCTCGCACTCATTAAGTTATGGAACCGAGAGTACATTAACTTTTAAATGTATTCTTTATTCACTCGATTTAACATAACATATAAACATCTTTATTTGCACAAAAACATTCAAATTTTAGTTAATTGACAACTTAGGTTAGAGATACATTTCTATCATATTACATATATGTAACATGAATGATGTTAAATACACATTCCTCCATCCTGTGATTTACAAAGAATATAAGCCAATCTCTACGCATATCACACTTCCCATTCATAACCCTAATATGAGTAAAGCCTATTATAAATCAGTGTCTAGTTAAAATGACCCGAGGATAAGGTAAAAAACTTAGTTGCGGCAAAAAGCGTGGAAACTAGAGCAACCTATTAGAGCTGTGTTTGAGGGTTAACCGTGACCCGACGCTTCAAGGTGACGAAAATTGTTAGCGCCAAGATATACATATACCTAGATAATGTACTAAGTCTGTTCAAAGAATAGAGCTAGTAAAGAGGCTAAATTCTAGCACCTGATTTTTTTGAGATTACGCACATTGAAAGTGTTCTATTAATCGCAGCCATCAACGCAGTCTATGTGCGTTATACGAGTATGTAACCAATCAAGAGCCAGGAAGTTTTCTATTCGTTAGCTTGGCTCGGTGAACAGATTAAAGAAGAAGTACTAGGTATCTTAACAGCTGTTTTAATGTATTTCGATATCAGTAAAAAAATCTACATAATTAATTCGAGGAAATGCGTAGGTTTAATTCAGATTACATAGTTGCGGATTAAGTTTTTTCTTTGTTGTAATATAAGAGTTCCACTTACTTACTTTATAGTTACATAAATAAAAACACACACACACACACAATAAAAAAAATCTTACAAATAGTAGATTAAATCTAAGTCAGTGTCCGCGGGTAAGGTGCCTAAAATGCTGGCGGCATTACCTCTTTATAGTTACTTTTATTTCAGACTAATTATATGAGTTTGAACAAATAATTAAATTATAACTATTTAAAAAAAATATACAAGTAGTACTTTAAATTTAATATAATAATTTCAATAATGACAAAGTCTAATAATGTACTGCGGATTCAGAGCTAATTGCAATCATATCAGACTTGCATATTATATAATGCATAACACTATTCCAAACACAAGGACTTACATCATGACCTTAAATGTCAGAACTTTGCACACAATAAATGCCGTGTTAATACAAACTTTCAACTATTCTGTGCTTCGCCTTGCCATGATTGCCCTTTATTTGAGCAACAAACCAACGTCTAAAGTGAGTTTACTTACGTTGCCAAGGACCTTTTGTTCTATTTCGCCTAAAGATATTTGAAGAACAAAAAGAAAAACTTTGTTCTTTTGTATTTATACGAGGAAGTGAGAGCAACTAATACGTCAGAAAAATATGATGGAGTTGAAAATAAATATGTGATCGTGTTATGTTATGGACGAGCGAGGAAAATGAAGTCTCGAAGTATCTAAAGAACTGGCCAATTTAGCTTTCGTAGTAGAAGTACATAGCATGTTTTTATGTACTACGTATATTTGTATATTTGTATGATAGTTTTTGCGTAGATATCATAATTTTAAAACCAATCTCGACGAATTCAAAAAAAGTAAGGCACATTTCAAACACATGGTTGGTTAGCCCCATACTAAACCATTTCTAGTTTATGTATTATGGGTGCTAACACAACTGATGTACTATATGACATATACATACAAAAATACTTTATATCTGCACATATTTAACACCCAGACCGACAGCCAACAAATTTAGTTCATCACAAAATTGTAGGCTGGACCGAGAATCGAACTCGTGACACTCTGCTTGGCAGTCCGGGATGGTAACCATTACGCCAACGAGGTCGTCAACTTTGTACACAAGAAGTACTAAATGAATATGAACATGTTTCCTATACAGCCTTAAAAAGGTTAAGCGGACAATCAAAGTAAGACTACGAAGATTTCTTGCAAATCCCTAAAAAGATATTCTCCTGCAAGTCCTTTCAGCTCGTTAGCTCTTCTTTATAGGTTCCATTTGCAAGAAAACGAATTTGCTTAATACCAGTGATTACAGTTCAATGTAAAGCTTGTTACCTTACCTTTCTTGGACAAGCCCTAAAGGGATTTACCGGATATCCCGATTTATCCCATACTAAATAGGTACGCGGAGATTCGCACTGATGGCTTTCCGGATTTGCGCTTTTATTATATTTCGATAAATCCTGCCATAGAGAAAATAAATAAAAAGAGCTACATTTTCACCTAAGTATGGGATGTAAGTTGTGCGGTATGGGAAGTAAACTGTGTATAGAAAATGTAAAATTTGGTAAACATTTTCATACAAACATTGTCAAATTTTCTGAAAAGTATTATACCATAGAGACCTACGTCCATATCCTACTAATATTATAAAGGCTAAAGTTTGTAAGTATGGATGTATGGATGTTTGTTACTCTTTCACGTAAAAACTACTGAATGGATTTGAATGAAACTTTACCACAATATAGCTTATACATCAGAATAACACATAGGCTATAGCTTATACATCAGAATAACACATAGGCTACAATTTTTGAGGTTTTTAATGTGAGGTCGTAAAAAAAACACATTTTTTGCGCTTACATTGCAAACGCTGACTGAATCCTACAAGATAGACCAAAACAATTTACTACAGTATTGTACAACTTAAAAAGGTCTACAAAAAAGTCCGTGATGGTATATGTTTGTCTCTTAGGAATAACCCACAATAACCATTTTTTATCCTTTACTTTGTACGAGAAATAATGGCTTATTTACGAAGCGATTTTAAGCAATACAGTATTAATCCTTATCCAATGCAGAGTCATAGCAATTTCAGCGGCAGCGGCGCCAGGCGAACGGGGCGTGGGGGGAGCGGGGTAGGTGCGGTAGGGAAGAAGTGGCTCATCGCTGAGTGCGCGACCCAAACGCGGGCAGACGCGTGAGGGCAGACTTCGTTGACGGTTGTGTCCGTTTTGCGAATTTTCAAGGCACTAGCGATTTGATAAAAACGTATGGTCGCCTACTTTAAGTAATATAGGCCTAAGGTTAGTTATTGCCAGGTTTCTTTTTGGCTAGGAGTTACACGTACAAAAAGATACTTCATTTTTACGAATTACTTCATTGATAATTCAATTACTATATAGATAGGTTACTTACAGTTAATTATAACAAATTATATTAGCAATAAATTAAAATTGCGACTATAATTTGAGATTTAACTATCCTATCTCTCAAGTTGGATCGAACTGCACAAATGGTGTGCGAATTTATTATAATCGGTTATGTGGTTTAGGAGTCCATTGAGGACAAACATTGTGACACGAGATTTATATAAATTTAGATAAGATTATTAATAATTATTATATGTATGTTTTTATTATTCTTTATTGTACACCACGTCCTTCTTTAGTCGTTTATAAATTCCTTTCCATCCAAAGGTTGCCTGGAAGAGATCGCTTTAAGCGATAAGGCCGCCAATTGTGGTACACTAATTTTAAGTTAATTGTCTTTTACTGTGCCTTTTTTATTTATGTGTCCAATAAAGAATTATAAAATTTCCATGACACAATGTTAGTTACCGTACTCCTCCGAAACGGCTTGACCGATTTTTACCAAATTTCATATGCGTATTCAGTAGGTCTCAGAATCTTCTACTATATATTTTTAAGGCAAAACAACGTTTTCCGGGTCAGCTAGTAGTAAGTATATAGTAAGGCACTGCATCCCGCGTGTGGGACTTAGTTGATTTTATGACGAAAAACAAATCGAAAATTCTCAAATGAGAAATATAAAATTCGTAGTTATTCGAGTAGAAAGCAAAATAAAATATGAATATGTATATAGTTAGATTACTTTTGTACAACCAGTTTCAAATGCTGTGCGACTTGGAACACGATGTTACTAGAGATATTTGCAACTAAATTAACTAAAATATTAAATTTTTAATGTTTTAAATTGTTCATAATTTTACTATCATAAAAATTTGAGTATATATTATCTGCACCACGCGATACCAGTGATGTCATGGCCTAAGTCGTATTGCATTTAAACAGTGCTGTACGAATTTTGCTATTCCATCGAATCCTGACTATTCCAAAAAAATCTAAGAAAAAATCAAGTAGCACACTCGTATTATCTATTTACCTACCTAGTATAATTTTAAAATGTATACTTCCAGGAACAGAGGTGGTTTTAAAATAAAAATTAAAAAATACACAACCCATTTACATATGCAGAAAAACTTGCGAATACCCATTCGCTGACGGCTTACACAATTCAACCCCATATAACAGTCATTTTAAAAGTAATACACGGTTGTCGCCCTTTGTAAACTATAATTCACATGAAGTTTGACAAAAAACAAAGCTGGCTTTAACTCTGAAGCATTGTACTTTAATTTCCGTACCAAAAAGCGTAGACTTTTATTTGCATTTTCCCTTTTATGTGGTATCTGTTTATTTTCCCGGCAGAAGTTAAGTCACAAAACTGGGTCAAGTTTGCGTTAGACGAAAAATCCGAAGTTAATTTCGGTCCCAATAGATTTTCCCTTTCCTAGAAACGTGAGACAATTCTAAATCCGTGCTCTCCCTGTTATAATTTTAACCCTTATTACGAGGCCTTAGAGTCGCAGGTAAATAGGTAAAAAGGTAATATTAACTTTCGCTGTTACGCCGGATTACTGCTTTAGTTTCTAGACAGGTAGACGATTTGTTTTTATGGATTATTCTAGGACGGTCTAATGGAATTTGGAAGTTGGAAGATACCTTTGTAGAAGAAAGGGCCATACAATTCGACAACTGTTCAACTTCATAGTTACTGTGACGATATATTGGTGTTAGATATATGATATTTTGCACACTGCATATGCGGTAGCCTACAAGGGACACTTCTGAATATTAATTTACCATGTATATATATTGTATGTGGCTACACAAATAAAATCATTTTATTTCGTTTTGTTGACTTGATTTGAACCCCGCGCTTCTTTCAACAAGAGTCAGCAACGTACATATTCTTTATAAATCGTGACACTTTCCCACATTCAAGGCTTTTTCTTACTTAAAGCGAAGATATGGGCGAAGATATATATCTTTATCTGACAGTTTTTCGCTTTAAATTGTAAACAGTAACAAATATCGGAAACATAGCTTAAAGACCGTCTAAAGAACCACTCTAAGAAATTTACCTACACTTATTTTGGTACATAAAGTATCTTGAACTAGTTTTTTGTTCATATTCATAAGTCTGATTGGTACCAAAATGTCTAATAATAAGATCTTCGCGTTAAAATAAGATATAAATACATGCATGCAACAGAATGCAAACTATTAGACTTTTTTTAAACATGTGTATATTTATAGATAACATACATATATGTTCATAAGTATACATTTAGTACATAGTGTTGTCCAATGTTTGTAGATATTTAAAAACTTTTGCAATTTATCTCCTGAAAAAGGTAAAAGAAAAAGAGGGAGACCAAAGAAACGGTGAGAAGAAAGAGATGGCAGGAGTGACGTGGAACAGAGTAGCCATAGTGAGGACAGAGTGCAAAAGGTTGGAGGAGGCCTTTGCCGATTGGCAAATAGATCTGCAAAAGGTAACTAAACAGCAGATAGTAGAATAGTTTTAACTTTTATTTATTTTTTATTTAATTATTTTTTGTTTCTTAAGATCTGAATAAATGGCTATATTATTATTATCTCCTCAAAATTAAACCTTTTACAAACACTGTTCAAGACAGATTCGACAAATTGGCAAGAAGCACCGATATCCCTAGAGTCTCAAACTCTTTGTACTATGTTTTAAACTGCCTTTGAACAACCTTCCCTTTTCCCTCAAACTTTAATCAAAGAGTTAGGAAACTTGTTTGTTTCTAATTAAGGAACAATTTCGGTTCGTGTGCGGGATTAGGATGACATAAGATTGTCTAATCATGATGGATGTTGCCAACTTGAAACTTACAAGTTTAATTGAAAACGCTAATAGATATGCGATAATTTCAAAACGTCGAATATTTTAAAGTTTGGCAGATACAAAGCGTATCTCGGCATTTTTAATTAGGTCGAAACAAAAAACTAATTATGTATCGTAATAAACTGAAAACTAGCGTTCTTCTTCTTCGAATGAGCTAAGTGGCCAAGCTCCGCTGTCGCGAGTTTTCAAGCCACCCGAAGGCCTATGACTTGGCTTAACGACTGCTTGTACTAAGACTAACAGCCGGGATCAACAATTTAACGTGTCATCCGACCCACGGTTGCGCCCATGTGAAATGCCACTTGAAAAACGACAGGCTTGTGCATGGCCACCTATCCATACCAGTCGCGAGCGTTGCTTAGCTTTGATGATCGTGTTAGATCACCTTAACTAGTTAAATGTCCATAAATAAACTATTTTTGATTTTGATTTTTTTGAGATGACCAACTATGTAAAAATGTGCAGTTGTATAAAGGTTTTTGGCTTTTTATTTTATTTTATAAGGATGAAACAATGTAGAGTCTAAACATTTATATTAGTACGTACCAGCGTTGTTTTACAAAACGACGCTACCCACATTCCGGTTGAGAGGGATAAAATTAAATTGGCAAACGCCATTATGCGGCGTTTTCCTTTAATTCTGTGAATGTAAAATGAAAACAGGGGAGCGCAATCGATAGAGCCTCGACTTTTGAATGTAAATTCGCCGGGAGAAAAACTGTTCGCGGTAGAACGTTGGTATTCAGATGACATCGTGAAAGATAACGATTATGTGCCTTCATTATAATTTTATCTTCGCTATAGTCTGCAGAATACAGTTTATTATAGTTACTCATTGTCATTTTTTGAAAACTATAGACATTGGTTGTAACTTTGATAGGTTAGGAAAATTGATAAGCCAACTAGTTCAATAGTAACTTTGAAGATATGACAGCTCAGTCGAGCGTGTGGCCTTACTTTCCGAAGGTCTAGTTTTGATTCCCGCCAATGAACTTGAGCTTTCGGTAAAAAAAGCATTATGCGGAAACCTGCATGGTGGTAGGGCATTTTCTAGTGCTCGTCTGTCTAGAAATCACCCTTAAGTTGAAAAATCTGTCACCAAGAACCTAACGGTGTGTTCCGGCAGCCTCCTTGAGAGCCAGTTATTCCAGACTAGGCACGCTCCACCTTAGGAAAGAGTGTAACTGACTCGTGTAGTGGTACGCGCCCTGCTGGTCAAATGGATAGCTGTAAAAGAGTAAAAAAAAATATTCTGCCCATTTTGACCATATACATAGGTATATATGACTGCGTGTATTAAATGCGTGCCAATTAAGAATAGGACTGTCAAGCCGCCATTTTCCTCAGTAATACACGCTAACGTCATTACCAAAGTGTATGGTGTGCCAAAAAATTAGTAAACAAATTATATATTCAATTTATATGTTTAATGGACGCTTTATTGGTATTTCTTTTACTTTTCTCGCTAAATTAATTATAAATGCGAAGGATTTAAAAAAAGCATATATATCAAAATATACATTTATTTTCAGTTTTTATAAATCGGTCGTAAAGTTCTTTAGATATGGATATGTTACCATCTGAAGTATTTTGTATAACTAATCTAATCAAATAACATAGTATAGAATAGAATAGAACTCATTTCCGTAACAAAATAGTTAGTCGTACAATAACATGTTAAATCCTAAAATAGTGCTACCAAATACTTAAACACTAATGTTATAATAATGAAAATTGATAACAAAGCGCTAATTTAGCTGAAACAGCTGTTGCTCCAGCTGATGAAACAGAATTTAATTGTTTCACAGCAGCAAACATACGTTCAAATTTAATTAAGCGCGATGAACTGATCGAAATAATCTAATCAATGGTTGAAATCTAATTATTCCAAATTTAACTGAAACGTCAAAATGAGTTATGCATTCGGGAATAAAAGTTGACTAGCTTTTGCTTAATTAATGGAATTCGTCTTTTATTGTCTGTTCAATGTTGCAGAGAAAAAGAACAGTTGTGATACAAGCTAGTAATTTAAATTAAAAAATAAAATAATTTAAGGTAAATCATAGTTCAGTATTTGCATAAGAAAACGTTTACACGAAATATCCGATTTAGACCCACCGTTACCACAAGCGATTACCCCCGGTGGGTCTTTTAAAGTTACCAGTGACTTATTATTACTAATAATTAAAATTGATGTAAATTCACTCCTTGGTCATTGTGGCGAAAAACGACGAAAATTAATAGTCACGGTTGATTATATAATGGGCAAGCAAAGAAAACAGTGGATCACGGACTTGATATATTGCAGGTACAAAAAAGACCATGAGTAAATATTTAACAACGTAGGGACGGTAAAGAAACTTATATCACAGACTGTTTTAAACCCGAGTTTCAAAATAAAACGCTTACTCATCAAAACACAAACTCATAACGACCTAAGTAGGCAATCGCTGGCAGAAAATCAGCTGTTGAATTGTCCTTCCAGAGGTTAAGAGAATACGATTGTTAAGTAAAAACTCGGAGTCTCATAAAGCTCGGTTAAAATCTCAGAGCTCCTTTTGGCTTATTTATTGCCCCGTTTATGAGAGCCCTTGCTTTCTTTCCATGAATTTTGTATTACCAATCTCTTTTGAGAAGAGGTTCTTGAAAGATTTTGCGATGTCAATGGTTTTAAGATACTTATAATGTCCACTAAATATACAGTTACTGTTTAGTTCATATTGAAAGAGAGACGAATCAATTCTATTTTATTACTTGAACATATAATATAGTTAGTACTTATAAGCATATAAAAAATATACTTAAGCTTAGTTCGTATCAATTTACTATCTTCAGAATGTATACTGAAAATGTACAAAAAAAATAATGTGATTTTAACTTACAAACTGCCATAGTCACAGGAAAAAATACTTTTTAGGATCGTCCCCTACATTTTCAAGTCAAAAAACGCCACTATGATTTTCCTAAAGGCACTGTGTGATCAAAGACTTAAACAAAAAAGACAAAATTTGCAATTTTCAATCAAAAATTTGGGTACTGGGCTCAATTTAGCGTAATTCAATATATTTAAGGTACTTCCAGTTTCAAACAACCTTGATTAAACTCCAAATATACCACCTTCATCTGCTTTTCAAAGAAAGCAAAACGGGTTTCCTTAAATAGACAGAAATTAAATTTGATATTAAAAGGCATATCAAATCGAAACGCTTCTTAGAATTTTCTGGGATTCAAAGTTTGGACAAAGTTTTTTTTATCTATTTTAGAGCTAAGAAATAGCTGAAGCGTTTTCCAATATCATTGTTAGGTCAAGGTCTTATCAGTTGATTGTATTGGCACCGGAGTATCAGGGTAATTGAGCGGAGGCGCTGTTGTTTCTATTTAGGTATACTGGTTCAATTAATAGGAATAGATACCTACTAAAAAGCACTTTTAATTTAATGGTGCTCGATTTTCTAATTTCGTTAACATTAAAAGAGATGGTAGATCAAAGTTTTGAATTAAAAAAATAATTAAGACTGCGTTGTTAAATACTAGGAATATCATTTCCATATTATTAAAGATATTTACTTGATTAAAAAAAATATAATTATTACACAGACCCGGCAAACGTTGTTTTGCCTTAAGTACAGTTAAAATGCTATAATTGATCAGTTGTCGAGTAGCATGAAATAAATATTAAATTACTTAAATGGCCATAAAAAAGTAAAAATTTAGGGCTTTTCTTATTTTTTAATGCCACATTATATAATTAAATATCGTCAAAAAAATAAAGGGTTTATTTAAGATTCTAAATGACCGATTCTCAAACCTACTGAATACGCATATAAAATTTGTCAAAAATCAGTCAATCCGTTTTGGAGGAGTACGGTAATTAACATTGTGATATGGAAATTTTATATACTTAAAGAGAAGATTATATTTCAAAGGATTTTGTTCGAAGATTCCAGTTATGCAACAATATGCATAGCATTAACTAATTGTCTTTGTCTCTTGCTTTCAAAAAAGTGTAAATTAGTAAACTTTTGAACATCTTAATACTATTCCTGTAAAGATTTCTTTGACTTCAATTCGCAGGGATAGTAGACCGAGATTGGTCTATAAAACTGCTTGAGAACCCAGAACGGTATTAGGTTGTAAAGTAGAAAAGAGAGCTTAATAAGTCCGTGGAACGTAAATTGGATGGTCCCATCTGCCGAAGATACGGCATAGAAACGAATGAGCAATCGCGTTTGCAATTACGTTACGCCAGTTAAGTGTCTGACCCTATTTTGACCCTTGTTTAAGTTTAAACGGCGTTTAAAAGGAACTTTAATTATTATCACCTTATTTAGCTCCTGACTCGCTTAAAGCACCTCGGTTGTTAATAGTTGACCACGATTTTACCTGAAAAAAAAAACAAGAACTATAACATTAGGTTGGGTTGGGGTTTCCTCTAGGAAAGCGCGTTAGATCAAAGAATGCGTACCAGTCCCCTAAGTCTG
Organism: Mellilla xanthometata; assembly: GCA_035578125.1. Taxonomy (NCBI): domain Eukaryota; kingdom Metazoa; phylum Arthropoda; class Insecta; order Lepidoptera; family Geometridae; genus Mellilla; species Mellilla xanthometata. The sequence goes on along the minus strand of JAPUBQ010000004.1, from coordinate 13,445,510 downwards.
GTATTAAAACAACTGCTGACACAATCAATTATAATAGTCACTGCCATCAATGATAATTGATACAACAATTACTATAGCATAGCGATACATAAGTAGTCTAAAGTTTTATTTATGGTTTATTTGATATTGATAACAGTGCCCACTATCACATTATCATTGATAGTGTACTCGTAGATTAAATATACCAAACAAGGGAGGCAGGCGAATTACGGCCATTGGCTAGCGTATCTAGCCTATCACAAAAGTATTTTTTGTATCCAGAAAATTAAATCATCATTCTGCAATTCTTTCTCTGAAACCCGTAAAGTATATATAAATATGTATAGATTCGCCACAATTTGTCTCAATTTACAAACAAAATCTGTACCCGAATATTGTTACTTCAATTATGGTTAAAGTAATAAACCTCAAAATGTACCGTACAACATTTTACGGTACAAAATCTCTTGAAAGCAATAAGTGATTTGCCGAAAAACTTCCTTCTAATGGGTTAACGAGAGTCGTAAAAATGATTAATTCCATCGCAATTAAGAAACTTGAGAATGATTACATTAAGTAAAAGACTGATAACATTAAAAATGCCTTAAAAACTTTATAAAATGGGTTTTATAAATTTTTAAACTTGAAAACTTTGAACACCTTAGCTTGACCACCTATCTTACCCAATAAATAAAAATAATATTTTGGTTTATTACAATCTACTCAGTGGTGTTAAAAAGTAAACCTTTTAAACCAGCAACAAATTCTCTGTAAAACATAAAACCTACATTTTAATATCGATAAACAGCTTAATTTTAGTGTTCCCCAGCAGAAATAGGGATAATTTATGATATCGTAAAAGTAATGTCGGCCAAAGGTAAAGGTTAACCGCCATAATTTTGGATATATTTCGTCGTACCCTACGTTGTAGATTCCTTGAGTTTGTCCGATAAAGACTCCCCATATTTTTAAGAAGAATATGGCTTTTGCTAATTCGTGTGAGATTGTTTATAATTATGTTTGTAAAGGGTTTGGTAGTTGGAAGAATGTTTAGAAAGTTGCTATTAAAGTGTTGCTAGGCGTTAAAATAGAAGGCTTGTGTGCGTAAGGACATTTGAGAGCTGGCAAAACTGGCAAAAGACCATACTACAAGATGTGTTGGAGAAAGTCCTTTACCCAAAAGTGGGAAGATATAGGCTGATGTTCTTCTTTTTTATATGACCTAAGTGGCCAAGCTCTACCGTCAAGAGTTTTCAAGCCGCCTCTGACGTGGCTTAGCCAATGCTTGTACGAAGACTATAATTCTATCCGGGTTCTATAATTTAACGTCTTATCTGACCCAGGGTAGCGCCCAGAAAGATTGACCATCCAAAGATTGTCCGTGGCTTAACCTCGATGATTGTTTGACCACCTTAGTTAGCCGAGCTACAGGCGCTATAGGCTGCTGATGATGATGATCAGTGACAAAATTTAGGAATTTAATATACTCGTAAAGTTATCGTTTAACCTCGTACTGACTATACTTAAGTTTCAGAAAAAAGTTTTTGTGTTAATAACTAAACAGTTCACTGGTATCATGTCCCCATAAATTCTTATTAATATGGGTTTCGACATAAAAAGTGAGATCACTAGTAATATTTGACGCAATTTGCAAAAAAATATTATGTTTTAGTGTATTTGTACACTAAAACATTTTTTTTTTTAGTGTATTTGTACTAAAACATAATATTTTTTTATCATAAAGTACACTGGTCTACAGTGGTTTGAACTATCAATGATTTTGAAAGATTAGCTCAGATTTTTTTCAAAAATTACTAGAAAATTCATAAAAAAAAACGAGCACATTTTATGAATATGTCTGTAATCTGGACACTTTAAAATTAAACAACAATTTGCGATGATATCCAGGGCAGTAAACAAAACATTTTTTTTTTGCAGGGCTGTGTCATTTATTATATTATGTATCATTACAATTTACCACGAAACATAATATAATATTTCAGCATATATTTTTGCTAATCGTACCAAACGCCAGTAGTGTCGTCTCGACCTGGGCTGTGTAGCATTAGACCCGCTTTGTACTTTAGTTCGAATATATACTACTGCTTCGTAGATATAACACATACATACGTATGTAGCTATTTGTATTATGTTTGAACTAATGTCATAGTCACTACACGTAACCCACCGACACGGTCCAGTTGCTTTCCAGTAACCAATCGCAGTAATACTCCAGCTACTGTACATAGTCAGCATCAATGCATCGCAGAGCTAATGGATCCTATTTACGTAGGTTAAGCGCGATTCAGCGGCACACACGACTAAACTAAATTTAAAGAAGCCCGTCTCTTTTCATCTTAGGTGGCCAGAAACAGACGGCACGCCCTGCACCATACCAACCAACTAAAATCACGTCAAATGTTGAAAATATAGGCGACTTTGTCCGCACTCATTTGTGTCACCTCTAAAACTGCCTGCACATTCCATTTTAGTTTTGTCTGTGGTTCAGAACGTGCCGTCTCTTTCTGGCCACCTAAAATGAAAAGAGACGGGGCTTCTATTTAGTTTAGTCGTGTGTGCCGCTGAATCGCCATTGATAATATGTATAATAAAACAGAGAGAGAGAGAAATACTCAAGATCTGCCCAAGCCGTGCTTGGATACGCTAAGCTTTTAAGTTTTAACGCTGGAATTTGTCTACTTAGCTTAGAAAAACAATTAAGAGAAGGTTTCATTGCAATTGATACATCCAATCAGATACTCGTACGAGAAATTTGTTCATTAAAGATCAGGTATTATATGAAGGGTAAAAAATAACGCCTTGAAACTTTCTTTCGCGTATTTACAATAACTATATGCCTAAAACGAATATATTATATGATGTACCTACTTAAACCCTCTTAAAGAGTAGTAATTTAATAGTAATTTTGACAGTCTGTGTAGATCATACTTAATATAAAATAATAATGTCTTTTGAGTAAAGCGAAGTCATTTTAAAAAGTTGTGGTATTTATTACGACTAATATCGATAACATTGATTACAAAAACGTTTAATTACATTGTGCAGGTACTGGAAAGTTATGATATGAATTACGAAGTGCAACGCTAGCTGTACAGCATTATTAACTCTACTTAATATTCTGTGGTCATCCGTCTCACCGCCAACGTATGACTCACAGACCTCAAGAGTACCTTGTGGCTACTCTTTTACAGGGTAATTGTTCACTAAAGTATATGCATACTACAATTTATATAACAAGGCGAATATGAAGAACTGGAGGGTTGTGTTTGGTAAAATACTAACAATTTCTGCAAGAAAAAAAAAAAGTTTTAACCGTAACAGCAAGTTACTATGTCATATGGAAACGCAGATTTTTGATTCAAGTTTGTCATATTTCCGAAAGACTGGTGAATGTCGAAAAAAACGAATTATTATTTACTTACTTCTAATCAAACGTGGGTTTTGTCTATCTCCAAGACGAATAATAATCCATAACTACAGTCAGTTTCAAATGTCAAAGCAGTGAAATTCTGAAAAATTGTGGAATTTATGTAATGTTTGCAAAATAAAATATAAATAAAAGCTATATTTACGAAACAATAACAATTTATCACTTATATTGTACTAAATGAACATATAATCATGCTCACTAGATATTAAATAAAATGTCACTAGATACCTTACCTACCGGTTTTTTTCCACGTAAATGTTTCTTATTGTTTTTCTTTGTGTCACAAAACAAATGTTTCTTTCTTTCTTTCTTTTTCAGCTATTTGCCTGACGGGGCTGACCTAGTCACGTACCAACTTAATTTTATAAGTTAAGAATTAAAATAAACCTGCACGATAATCACGAGTAGCCCTGTATATAATGTGATTACAGTTAGGCAAGTGTCACGAGGTAGATGTGTCACATTCGTAACTACTATTATTACCGATACGTTTCCTTCGCGTCACTTGAACCAGTAACTCGAACGTGACTAATTACGTTGTTGAGAACGAATTTATCTATTATGCGTTAATTGTTAGTTTCCGTATTCCATTGCTGTCTTAGTACTTTATGTTTGTTATGCTATAGTCTTCATGTTTTAGTTAAGGTGATATTGTACCGAGTTTATACGCGCCATACATATTTGAGCGAGAATTATAAGCTCTAACAATTCTAGATAATAACATTACCTACAAATAAAAAGATTTGTTGTAAACGTATCTTTTTACATTCAGAACATCAACATTTATTATAAATTTCAAAACAATTATTTAAAAATAAACCGTCTATTGAATTGTACGTCGTGTTTTAGAACTCTAACGATTCTTAACAATGACTTAAAAATAATACAAAGAAAAAAAATTCTAGATCAATAGGTAAATGGACCTCAACGACTTCGTTGGCGCAACGGTTACCATGCCGGACTGCTAACCAGAAGGTTCCGGGTTCGATTCGCGGCCCAGCCGACATCTTTGTGCTTAACTAAATTTGTTGGTTGTGGGTCTGGGTGTTAAATATGTATCTATATAAAATATGTATGTATGTATATGTAGTATATCCGTTTTGTTAGCTACCATAACACGAAATAGAAATGGTTTAGTATGGGGTTAACCAGCCGTGTGTGAAATGAGTCCTAATATAAAAAAATAAAAATATATAATTTAGCATTTTACTCCCAGTGCGCCTTAATTAAGTATGATATTAAGTCGATATGGTATTTATTAGAACTATATTTTCCATTGAGGTTTCTAGTTCTTGAGAAAATAACTTATTCATGAGTCATATTTCTAGTAAAGGTTTGGTATTTGTTTAACGTGTTGTATTCATTAGCTTTAGACATCCAATTTGTATGAGTAATACGTCCATTAAGAAGACACATATCGATATATTCGTTTTATTTTTGTTTGATAGGTAAACAATCTATCTGTAGGTACGTAGTATATTGTTGAAAGCGACTTTGACGTATTTAGTGAATACGAAAACTATTTGAGCATGCATTTTTACGCGACACACGAATAGAAATGCCTATGTCAGCGTTTTATGACACTGTTAAAAATCAATTTAATATAGTAAGGTCGTATCGTAGTTTGTTTTTAGAGAGTTCAACGTATTTCGTGCCGCAGATACAAATCATTTATTGGATAAAAGGCAGTTCTAGTATATTTCTAATATAGCACATACTATATTTGATCTCATGCTTTAATCTCAAGAATTATTGTGTTACTAACGAGTATATGAACTGCTAAATGTGTCAAGTATGTACAACTGGCAAAAGTAGTATAAAAAGAAACTTAGACAAATCGCGCCAGTTAAACAAGCAACATACCGTCCGAATTTGAGGTTCAAAGCTAGGTTGAAACGCAATTTGGTCTCCTTCAGCATTGACTATTTCCACCTTGTAAAAGAGCGTGAGAAGTGAAGAAAGGTCACCGCCGACGGTGGACCAATCCATGAAAAACTTGATTTGAGGCTTTGGTACAAAAGCAAGCACGTAGACACAAAAACGACATAGGATTGAATACCGCTAACACACAAGTTACATTTCTATGCTAGCGGTGCGGTCACGGGTCCTACCTGACAACCCTATCTAGAAGTCGCAGCTCCCAGATAGGGTTATTCTGCTAACGAGGCTAGCGAAGGTGCTTATATAAGGACGCTGCTTAACTCATAATAATATATTATATACCCTACTAATATAATAAATGCGAAATTGTGTGTATGTATGTTTGTTATTTCTTCCCGCTCGAACAGCCGTACCGATCTTTATGAAATTTGGTGAGAAGATAGGTTTGACCTTGGATTAGACATAAGCTACTTTTTATCCCGAAAACCATTGCGGTTCCCCTGGGACGCTCCAACGGCTGGACCAATTTCGATGAGATTTAGTTTGAAAATTGGTCAAGCCACGGTCAAGATGTTAATCCTAAAACATAGGCTACTTTTAAACCCGGATTAACTTCTTTTTGTCCCGGACTAACGAGAGTAGCACTGCGGGGTGCAGTTAGTAAAATATATTATATCAAAGGTATGAATGAGAACCACAAAGTTTAAAACCACCAAACAATAAATACTCTAGGTATGTTATTATCCAAGTGAGCAGAACCGGTAAGCACACTCGCATCTGTTTAAAATTGTAGGCTGATGCAATCAAAATGCATGATAATTTTGCAAGCTCAGGTAATTGTTTAGGTATATCTATATATAATAGGTACATGTATTCTTGCAGGCATGCAAGGTCGTAGTAGTTAGTCGCATAGGGCTTGGAGCTTTGTTGGAATCTCATAAATATGTTTATGTACTTATAAAACAACTCTGGTCGTTACCAACGCCACCTTGGCTCGATTTTCTGCGTCGGAAAATGTTGCACAGCTTTAATAAAACTGGACTTGTTATACACTGATTCATAGCAGTTTCTATCTATATCTATACCAATAGTATAATGAGAAAAAGTTTGATTTTTTTGTTTGTTTGTTTGACGCGAAAAGGCTCCGTAACTACTGGACCGATTTGAAAATTTCTTTCACCGTTGGGAAGCTACATTATCCCTGAGTAACATAGGCTATATTTTGTTTCTCTTTACAACTAAGATTATTTTATAGCCCGTGCGAAGCCGAGACGATCTGCTGGTGGAAAAATAATTTGAGCGTTGTCGCTTTTTTGCTTTTTTACATTATCATTGTAGTCAAATAACAGAGGTGGTGGATTTGGTTTATTGTTTCGTAAATTGACTCTAAAACTACTAATACATTCTCAAATAGTTCTAGTTATAACTACTCATTCCCAAGCCATCATTTCATTCCGTGGAAAATAACATAAAATGAGAAAATTACTAGATACAACCAGTATAAAGTAAAGGGTCAAAGCACATCCCCACAAAAATAGAAATGTTTATATGCCACCCTTAATAAGGGCACGACCTTTGTCACAGCAAAGATTACACATGCTTTTTGTCCGTTAACACCCGTAAAACATCCACCCTACCCTTACAAAATTAGCAACACCCGGGACTAAAGGTAAATTCAAATGTAAACATAGCGAAATAAACGTAAATCCAGAAATATTTTTTCCACTTGCCCCTGCACTTCCAGGATTTTACGGTACCTAAATTTATTCGGAAACATCTAATTTTAGCTTCAAGAATTTTCTTTGCTCCTTTTAGCGTCACAATACGGAATTTATATTTTCATCATTAGAGAAGCACGAGGAATTTTTATGTATTACGTTTCATGATAAAAGCGCGTTAATTTTTAACGCCGATTTCCCAAATACCTTTGAAGAGGAAATTCTTACTTTTTCTCTATTTTTCTTCGCATGAGCAAAATGGCTGAGCTCAGGTGTCGAGAGTTTTCAAGCCACCCGAAAACCTCTGACTTGGCTTAACGACTGCTTGTACTAAGCCTTACAGCTGGGACCTACAATTTAACGTGTCATCCGATCCACGGTAGCACCCAGTCGAAAATGGCACTTGAAAAACGATAGTCTTGTGAATGGTCACCCATTTAAACACCATCCGCATCGACCGTTGCTTAGCTTTGATGATCGCGTCAGATCATCTTAGCTTACCAGCCTACCCAAGCCATCCAAGCTCCTTAAAATAGCGGAGCACGGTCTTGGGTTGCTGGCATACCTGTTCTACTGTCATTACGTCAGATGTTATGGTACTTCTTTTTTTATAACAGGAGGCGTCCGACTATAGCGTCATGTTTTCTTGAGATCCCCTTTCTAGTCTGGTTTTCTCTCATGTTTGGTTTGTGGATTCACAGTGCAACAGCACATGCTCCACCGTCTCGTCTGTCTTCATACGTCCCTGGCACAAAGGGCTATCTGTAGTACCAATGAGCTGGTGATAATTTAGATCGCAGTGGCGGGTGATGATACCGACCATCAAACGTAGGTCTGTTATCGTTATCGTTAGTGGCAATTATAAAAAAAATAAACTAACTGGGTTGGCGCGTCGACCCGAATCGGATCTTGGCCTCCGATACTAAGAGACGCCACTGTTCTCGGTCCTGTGTCTTCTCCTGCCACTGCGTGACCTGAAGATTGCGCAGGTCCTCCTCCACTTGGTCTATCCAGCGATACCTGGAACGTCCAACCGGTCGACGACCGCTCGCTCGTCCCAGATAAGTGGCAATCATGATCAGAATTAATTACTTAAGTACATTGTCAGTATGACCGTCACGATACATTTTCTCGTAACTACATAGTCGAGTCACTACTCTAGGTACGTCGGTACCTCTGTGAACCATCAACCGAATCCTATCCTGTACAAACGGTTACCTCATCTCCTCGATTAAACACAAACATAAACCAATGTTTAAACACAGCCGCAGAACACAATGAAAGCTTCCGTGCGCACAATCGATACCGGTTTCATTATAAACAACTAATCAGGAAACGATGAATGTGATAGTAGCCAAAACCCCAAACCGACCGCGTCCTACTATCTCCGTAAATAATTATGTAGTAATGTTATTTATTTATTTATTTGTTTTTATGTAACCGAGTGGTGGCCGAGGCTAGGGAAGAGGAGCGTTGGTCGTCCAGCGGCAAGATGGGTCGACGACATTACAGCTGTCGCGGGTCCAACCTGGACTAGATTGGCACAGGACCGAAACATATGGCATGACAGGAGAGAGGCCTATACCCAGCAGTGGGATAGAATCGGCTGTGGATGATGATGATGATGAATGTTATTTACATGTGTAAATTAAAAATTAAGAAAACTCTCGAAAAAACTTTGTGGCAGCGGTTCTTGGAGTTTAAAAACTACGAGTATCTCATAGTGTAAGTTTTCTACTAGTAGGGAGTTGTGAAAAAATTTGTAATCCGCCATCTTTTACCGATTTGCTATTAGCATAACTAGCTTAGAACACTTTGTTTGCTTCGTTTTTAAATGGAAATCATACATAATGTGTGTATATATGAAGTTAAAAAAACTACATCTGTGTGCGAATTCTGACTCAGTCGTCCACTAATATACAAGATTTACATATGTATTTATACTTCATCTGGTTTCTTTTAAAGGAAAATTTTATTCTAAACGAAAAATAGAAAACAAGATTATGTTTACTTAAGTATAATACACATAAAAGTAAAGTTCATTTTTAATCAAAAAAGTATACTTACTAGTTTAATAAATAAAAAAAGAGTTAGTATAGTCACATAATAATAACTTGTACTTCGGTATAGAAAACATTTCAAAGTGAAATTTAAATGGTTTATACTCATTATAGCTAGACCAGGGCGAGTAACCACACGAGGTATCGACACTCTTACCTGAAGTGGAGCATGCCTAGTCTGGAATAACTGGCTCTCAAGGAGATTGCCGGACAAACCTTGCTTACCTACTCCGTCACTCGAGATGATTGACGAGAATCAAACCGTTGACTTTCGGAACGTTAGGCAGTTGCACGCCCAACCGAGCTATCATAGTTTGAAAACATCATTATTATAGTTATAGTTCACGTTCTTTATAAGTCGAATTATATATTTTAGCAACCAGTCAATTTTACATCAAAATGATGTGTGAATTCACCAAACGACAGTCATCGAAGCGGTCAAAGCATCGTTACAGTTACAGGGTCCTCAATCACATTTCACGGCCCATCGTCTTGCCAAGCCATTATTGGTGTATTATTGACGTGCTTGGTGTAATGGTGGGCATTCTAGTTTATACGCCTAGTTTTACTCACGTTCAACAAAAACTGCTCTAAGGATAGTGATGGACAGTAACTGATAAATTTTAACTAGAAATAAAATTGCCTGTCGGAAAAGGGTCAAGTACGCTTCCTTGGAGCTGCTTTACGATTTTGTACCTTTAGCAGTGGAGACTCTGGGTAGTTGGAGCAGTGAGGCGAAGAATATATCCACGAGCTAGGTCTTAGGATAAATAACATCACCGGTGACTCCCGCTCCGGGTCGTTCTTGGTGCAGAGGTTGGCCATAGCTATTCAGCGCGGTAATGCAGCGAGCGTGATGGGCACCTTTGCACCGGGGGCGACCAGGTGCGGGTTATTTGATTAGTATTAGTTTTAGCTTTTAATTTGCGACATGTATTATAAATATCTAATATTTTACTAGAAATAGAAAATAATCTGCAGCCCAGCTGTACAGGACCTCAACAGGTACTTAGTGCAGGTCTCGGCGGTTTACCAAGGTATGCTCTCATCTCATTTGTGTTCCATGTAAGAATAGTGTTAAATTTAAGGTAAATTTAATCTTTGTTAAAGATAAATAGAAGCTATTTATTTTTTGTGTAATTTATTCATAGTTTAACTACGAGAATCGCTTTGCCGAATTTAGTAAAGGACTGTTCAAGAAATGTCGTTCGTATGTTCAATAGTGTTTTTTTTTTGGCAGCTGACGTATCCGGTCTCAGTTTCTTTAGAACTTAAGGGTTTCAGTATTTTAGAAAGAAAGAAAGTAACATTTATTTTGTGACATGAATAACAAAGAAGATCAATATACAAGAAACATAAAAGAACATTTACGTGGCACAAAACCGGCCCCAGCTCAGCGTGTGCTGACTGCAAGCAATCAGCGCTGGTCTTCCGCTGGAGACAACCGGACAGCCTGATTTTCCTCTTTTAAGACAAACTTCTTCCAACCCAACTGAACAAACGATTGCAATCATCATTCTTAAGGGAGATAGGAAGAAAATTATTACCGGAACAAAATTAATAAAGCACATAATTAATCGATATACCAATACTATCCACAAAACAAGATCAAAAATAGATATACATTTCAATACCATGCGCGGCCGAATCCTGAAATAATTGACATTAATACAAAGCAGGAGTGAGTAATGGAGTTGATTATAATAGGTTTTAAAGGTAATTTGGTGCCATTGACTTTTCAGTCGACGGCCTTTCAGATACATTGAACTGCCTAGTCTGAGCATCTGAATAATTCATGGAATCCTAATTAACTTTAATGAGACTTAAATACCGACTAGAGAAAATACTTCGAATTTTTCAAACAAAAGTTTTAGCCACAAATCTTGAATTTGTGAATACAAATTCTATATTAGTTGATGCAGTATTGTATATTAGAAAAAGTTCTTTGAGAAGGGAATCGCCTTATTTTCCACAAGAAAAAACGTGATCGGAATGTACGAAATATTGTATATTTAGGAGGAAATATTTCTTGCACCCGGAGGACTATTTTGAGGAAAATAGTGAAATGTTTGCTCATGGAAGCAACAAATAAAACAACCATAATATTATACGAAAAGTAAAATAAAGGCAATACTAATAAAGCATGCTATTTTGTATCTGGTTGCATGATAATTGATAAAACTGTATTATCAAGATCTTCGCGCTATTACATTTTGATAGTTATAAGTATTTAACAAAAAATATAATTTAATTTTAAGGAAAAAAACTGTAACTGAAAAAGTTTTGTGACCAGATTTTATTCTTAAAGAGTTCCACAATTACGTCTGTAAGAAGAGGTAATCTCCTTCGATATCCATAAGTATTTTCCTCATTTCATTCCGTAGTCTGCTGCTAAAAAATTACTCATAGACATACTATGACTTATACTCTTATAGCGGTATTTGCTGCATACCATTCAAAAGAACCGAACGCAACTTAGAACGTGCCATTACGTAAGTAAGGTGCAGAACCAAGGTCGCCCACTAAAGAAGCTTGCTTGCAAAATTAAAATCAAAACTCTGCACCTTAATCCGAATGCATAAGGTTCAAATTATACAAAATAATTTACTAAAGATTTTTCTACATTGGAGCTTCCACGTCCGTTTTCGCCCTCTTATGTCCAAGCAGTAAGGTCTAAAATTAACTGTTGTTCTGTTGATTTTACACCGATGTTTACGTTATGCAGAATTGTAGGCTACACTGACGTGTCATAGTCAGGTACAGTAGTACATGTTAGTTGCAAAGACTCAGTTAAATGGACCAAAACTTCTACACAATGGTACTATCGATTAGACAACAAAAGACAAACGGCATGCTAGGTAGAATGTTGGGGAACTGAACCTATGAAGGAACTTAGAAGGTTAAAATGTCATAATAGATTTTTTTTCAAATACTGCCTATGTGTATTATTTGTGTAGATTTCCTATAAATATAAAGCAAGCGAAATAGTTTGATTTTACTAAAAAAATACGAAAATATAGAGAAAGTCAATCCTTTTGATCCACTTCATATAGGAACGGGTAATTATAAAGCTTGACTATATAATTGATAGATTATTTTTATTCAGCATACGTTATCCTAATTTTACATAGTAAGACATATTAATGGAAGGATTTAGTATGGATTCGTCAAAGTATTAGGTAATACAGAACTAAAGAATACTGACTAAAAACGAACAACCAAAGTTGAAAACCGCGTGGAAATTTAATATAGGACGAATCAGCTATCTTTCCGCATCAGAACAAAAGCGTTGGAAGACAATTGTGTCGAGCAAGCTGCAATCCATCACGAGAATAGTCGATAAGTCCGCTCCTTTTATTGGATAACTTGAGATTTCAAGCACCAGGGTCCCTTTATATGCGAGCCTTGGTGTCGGTCGTTAAAATGACGAATACTGGGCTTTGTACTTCGTTTCAAGACTTCGGTAGTTTGACATTTTAGAATGACTTCGAAATTAGTTTTCTTTACTATCAATGCGGAAAAAGGGTGACTTTTGCCTGTTTGAACGAATTAATACGAATTGTAAAACAACACATATCTCTTAAAGAATACATTACAAAAACAGTAAGTATTTGGTCAGCAGGGCACGTAAGCACATGAGTTATTGACAGTTCGGTCAAAGGTGGACTATGCCTTGTCTAGAACAACTGACTCTCAACTCAATAAGTAGTTAATATATCTATCTCTCAAGGACACTCCTGGAAGGCACTGTTAAAAGCTTGGCGATAAACTTTCATCTTGAGGTTGGTTGTTAGCTAGACGAGCACTAGAAAATCCTCTTCCACCATGTTATGGTTCCCTCTAGATTTCTTCAACGAAAGCTCAAGCTCATTGGATAGGGTCGAACCTACGACATTAATGTCGTAAGGCGTCCCCGCACGTCCGACTAAGCTATCATCACCTCAAAATATCGATGCAATAAAAAATAGTGAAAAAGAAGAGGATTTTCTTCAATACGATATTTTGAAGAAAATCTCTATATCTTTCAGTGAGCAAGTAGATATTTAACATCATGGGGCGCAAAATATGCGCAGCTGGAAATGGGAAAGGGCCATGTTAGGCATCAGCCTGATAGATCGAGTCCGTAACACGGAAATCCGACGCAGGACGAAAGTTACTGACGCGAGGGACCGTGTTACGCGAATCAAGTGGCGCTGGGCAAGGCACGTTGCCAGACGTCATGACAATAGATGGAGCAAAATAACCACTGAATGGCTTCCACGGGATAGAAAGCGACCTATAGGCAGACCACCAGACCGATGGATCAACGACATTCGGTACATTGAAGGCACTCTCTGGGGCTTTGGAGCACAAGATCGCAGATACTGGCATAAGAGAGAGTAGGCCTATACCCAGCAGTGGGTAGATAATCTGACGATGATGATGTTGATGACGCAAAATAGACAATGAGTAAACAGACTGTCCTAAAAAAACTGGAGACAAAACTCAAAACGTTCTCAACAAAGAGACAATGGGCTAAACTTTAAAAATAACTGGAACGTTCTGTTCTTTATCGGCTCTTAACCATTGTTTCAGAGTCGATCAAATAAAAGTTTTCCCATTAAGATATCTGAAGTGGCCAGCGTTTGTGTTACAATTCTCAGAGGCTATGATTGGCTTAGTAAGTTGTGTCGATACTAGGTCTAGATCGATCTGGCTTGTCGGATACAGTTGTTTAACTTTTGAACTTGTTTGTTAGTGGGTCAGATTTAAACTGCTCGAGATCGATATGGGGGTGACACAATTTGTAGTTTAATAATCACTAATACTTAATAAAACTTATTTACGAATTTTACAGAAGACTCTGTTTCCTATTGCTGTAGCTACGACTCATATCGTAATTAGTAGATTTCAAACATGTGTTACTTATTCAATAATAATAATTTCAGTACATGTATTACTTATTTAACTACTAAATCTCTAATAATTTCGGAAGAGAAGACGTTAAAACAGTGCAAAGTTATAAGAGCCGTCGATAAAAAAAGACGCTGAAAAATTATAACTGAAGAAAAAGACAATAAATTAATGTAATATTAACATGAAAAGGAAGCAGCGAGTCTCGTTAATAAATCCTCAAACAAGTGAACAAGTGTCGCCTCTCGTAAATCTTCAAAACTTAAAATTTCACAAGGAAACAAAGATTTCCAAAAGTTCCAAGAAAATCCAGTTTACGTAAGCGCGCTTGAGCTTGGACAGTAAAATTCACACCGCGGGGAAAGTTTCATTACGGTGCAACTTATACAACTATAAATATAAGCTGCTAGGATATGTTGAGTAAAAATTCTATGCAGAGAGATAAATAGTCAGAACTTTGGTCACGACACGACTTGGTCATACGACCCGAGAGATCCCTGTAGCAGTCCAAAGCGCTCAATTCCCAAGGTCAAAGAGTTTTACGCCAAACGGTATAAATAAGAAACTCTTTTTTTTTCCATATTTTCCAGCCTAAAAAACTCTTTTTTGTCAACTCTAAGTAACAAACAAAAAAGATTAACAAAAAAAATAAAGTAAAGTAAAAAAGAAATGACTCAAAATCATTATTTACTCGCTATACAATAAGCCTTGATAGTTTAAAACTATTGAATTAAAACGAAATATTCACACTATACCTTTTGTATCATTTCCTGAACACGTACTGTACACGTGCCAAAAAATAGCAATCACAGAATAAAAAAATAAAATAAAAGGTACAAAAAATCTTACTTATTGCAGCGAGAGTTATACGAGAGATGAATCGTCATCAAACAGGACAGCTGTTACTCTATCAAATTCTACTCCACATCGGAAATGGCGTCAAGTTAACTCGCTTACTGAGCATTTGAGCAATGCAATATAACGCCGCTCGTAATTGTTTCAATCTTAACGAAGCAGGTGCAGAATGAATTGGATGAGTTACGCGCGACCGGTCAAATGTCACGATGACAAATGACAGTCTCTCTTTGATTTTAATCTTTCAAACGCCGCGTCGTTCAATTCATCTATACCAATAAAGAAATGTTTGGGTTTTTGTTGTTTTGTTTGTTTGACGCGTAGACAGAGAACTCTGTCTACGGTTTGACGCAAATAGAATGCGAAACTACTGGACCGTTTTAAAAAGTTCATTCATTTTTGGGAAGCTATATTATTCCTGAGTAACATAGGCTATATTTTGTTTCTCTATGCTACTTAGATTATTTTATAGCACGTGCGAAGTCGGGACGATCTGCTAGTAGATGATATAATACTACAGATATGAAACGTACAATAACAAGCGTGTTCCAAGTTTTGGAACAACCTTACCCTTGTTTTTTGTTGAATGACATTACAACTAGAACAAAATTGTTCCAAACGTTGTACATTTTGTTTCAAAGAAAGTTTAGATAAGGGCCCCCTTACTAAACCCAACTTAATACCTCAACCGTGATATAGACAGACAAAAATGAACTTACTTATTATATTTCCGCGTAGAAAACAGTCACATATTACATTATTATTAAAAGCTAAAGTTGGAAGAAGTCAAACAGTTATTTATTAGAAATAGGTTTCTTATTTTCGATAACACTGCTCTCAAATGATAAAACAAGTAAAGATATTTCAGCACACCTCAGAAAATACAGATTGCAAAAAAAGGGCCGCATCTTAAGGGATAAGATCTTTATGAGAAAACACATAAGGTGAGGATTACCGTCCTAAAACAAACCTCCCGAGAGTCTCTGGAAAGGGATAGGTACATGATGTACTTTGCAAATAATGCTAGTATTTTGCGAAACGAGTACATACGTATAGACATACTAATAGACCATTAGTTAAAAGAAAAAAAATTATGAATTAGCCTCGAATATAATATGTATTAAAATTAAAAATTTAGAAAATCACCAACTTCTCATTTTGTAGTAGTGGCCATATTAGATTTGAAATGTATCACAGTTCATGTATTCTACTAATCAATGTCTCTTATTTGGTACCCATATCGACGTAGTGTGAATAAATATCATCCGCCATTTTGGGGGCAGCGGCCATTTTGGACAGATTTTCATCCAAATTAATATTGACTACCACGTTTCAAAGAAAAAAAAACAAAATCAAAATCGATTTATCCTTTCGAGAACTACTGACAATGCCATAGACAGACAGACACGTAAAATTATTGCACTTCATGGTTTTTGAATTGGGTGTTGAAAACATATTTTCTCTCATAGACGATAATTGAAAATATAATTTCTAAAATGTAGTTATAGAACCATTTCTCACTATATCATTATCTGTTTGTTAAATAGATGTAGTAAGTATCACGAAAATACATCAACGAATAATCAATAAATTAAATGTTACCCGTAAAACCATCATCCTTTAAGCCGATTGAAAATAAACAAATCAGCATTTTGCTTACAAATTGATGGAATATCAAATTAAACCAATATTTCGACAACAAAATGGACCCGGTTAAAGTAACCAGTTTATAAATAAAATAGCTCATTAGAGCCAAAAATGATGACGCTATTAAAAGAGCAATTTTTAAATAATAATAAGCCACTTTGCTAATAAGCTGATATAACAACAACAGGGTTTTTAATGAAGTTAGCAATTACTATGTCATCAAATTTTGTTACTTTTTACGCTTCTATGTGTAATCAAGAAAACACAATACGTATAATTACGGCCAAAGTCTAGTTCCTTCAACAGATAAATGCATAATTATCAACATCATATTTTTTGTTGAAAAGCCAAATTTTATTACGTTTTTTGATCATTGGAATCGATATTTTTGTAATTATTAAGATATATAACAATAGATATTGTCTTATTATAACTCATACGGATCCAAACATGACTAAAACAGACATGACATTATATTTAAATTATTATATAGGTCGTACGTGACCAAAACAATTCATGCACGTAACTAGGTTATAATAACGCATTATATATTTTTTGCGCAGGTGGTATAATACTGTAATGTAATAACAAAGCTATTGTGTGAATCTGTTTCGGAGTGAAGACATCATTTTTTTTATTATTATGTAGGATTTATTTATGAATATTGTAGCCTAAAAAAATCTGCAAAACATTTTATGCAACTGTTGATTGGATAAGCGTGCCGTTTTAGGTGGACTTTTACATTTACTTACTTACGTGATAATAAAAAAAGTACCTATATATAATGTTTCTGAGACAAACAATTTAATATAAAATGTATTGCTTTACTTAAACGAAAACAAATGATAGTTAGCTGATTTCAAAAGAGGGAACTTTTAAATTCACAAAAAGAATAAATGCGAATTCGGCCCGCACATGAAGGGTTCCATACCAGTATAAAAAAAAAATAGACGAAACAAGTTTATTGTGCGGGAACCTCTCTATTTTATTTTGAGTATTTGTTGAGATTGCAGCAATGGAAACACATAATTTGTGAAAATTACAGGTTCCTAGATATCAGGGTGTATAAGATACAGCCTTGTGACAGACAGTCAGAAATTAGTAGCTTAGAAATAACGTCTCGTTTTGACATTTTAGGTACGGAATCCTTAAAATTAAACAACACGGTACATACCACTCTTTTACTAAAAACTATGAAATCATCAAAAAGTCGCCTATTATCGGTAATAAGTTATTCTTGGATGATTCATTCAACAAAATTGTTCCAAACCGGATTCTCAATCCAATAAAGCCAGAAGTGAGAGTTCCACACACCAGCTTTTATAAACCACTAAACGTGGAACTATTGTGAATGTTGTGAATGCTAATGTGAACTTATATAACAAACCAGTACCAAGTTCAAAATAATCGACCAAATTCTCCGCCTCGAACAACCATCATCTGTCTCTCTCTCTACGAATGTTGTAAGTGAAAATGTGTGTCCATTTGTTTAAAGAGAATTTGAGTGAGACAAGGATAGCGATGTTGTATTTCTATCTCTATCATACTCGTTATGTTGGTTAGCGTTTACTCGTCAAACGAAACAGACGAGATGCTTGTAACATTTTAAATACGTGGCACTAAGAATTAGATTATAATAGCGTACCTTTTAACTTTTAGGTAATAATAACTAGCGTCGATAAAGAAAACATTAGAAAGATCGTTTTCTCTTGCTTACTCTCAATGCGTTATACAAACGAGAAGACATAAATTTTTCAAAGCTCTCAATTAGTGTTAGGTAAAGCTGTCATTATTAATATTCCATTACCTATGGCATTTACCTCAATCTTGTATCTAATCAATTTCTAATGTTTATTACTAGGTTATCATGTATATATGTCAGCAACTGTATAGATATGAAAGGTACATATTCAAATTACTTTTTTCTAATAAGATCTCGGTCGGACGTGCGGCCGTCTTACATCCCACGGGCCGTGGGTTAGATTCCCGTCAATAAACTCCAGCTTTCGGTGAAGCAAAACATCGTAAGAAAGCCGTAACTTGGTATGAGTTGAACATATTATAGTGTTTATCTGGCTAGCTAACACCCGCAAGTTGAAACTCAGACTAGGCATGCTCCAGCTTAGCCCAGTGTGTCGCTGACTCATTTGGCTAGGTCCTATTGGTCCCATGTTTAGTATTTTCCCCTTCAATTAAAACTACGACTAAAATACCAACAAAACATAATATTCGGACTGTTTGTCGAACTTATTTTCTACAATTCGGCAGAAGCAGCTAATTTATATTCTGGTCAACAGAGAGTACCGTATATTAGGTCACCTGTCTGGTCCTACTACTGTCTCCCATTTTACGCTTTCACTTTTATATCGACTCAGTAAGGTGCATGTTTATATGTTTGTCTTAAACGAACGAGCGAATGGATGAGTAAAAGACCGATGGTGTGTTTGTGATGTTTATTAGATGCTGTAGATTGTGTATGACACATCATCGACATTTTATTTACCTATACGTCAGGATGACTAAGATTGCGAGAATCAGGCACAAGGCTAAAAGAATGTACTTAGGTATAACGATTTAATACTTAGTTGTATAATTTTTAATAATACCGTTAAAATATAGCCAACAATCCTCATTTTCAATATGACTAGCTCTAAATATCACCTTTATCGAATGTCACTATATTTTCGAAAGTATATTTTGTATCTACTTCCCCATTTTTCACATATCATCACTAATCCCTACTGACAACACGTTTTCACAAACATAACTCTATGCTTACTTTTGACCATCCACAATACTTGCATTGTACCTTAGTTCCCCCCAACCTCCCACCACAACAATGTCAACATCCATTCATTACGCAACGAGGCCTCGCCAAAGAAAAACTGCGTTTCTAAAGCCTCCAATGATCCATAACCGCTACTCTATTTATAACGCCATAAGGTTCAATATCGAGCAATTAAGTTGCAGTGCTTAATGATGGTATTACGACATTTCGCCAGTTACGAGCCAACCGGTTGTAGCGTAGATTTCTTGAACTTACTTTTTAGGTCATAGGATGTTAAGTTGTACTCTATTAAATGTTATGGCATTTTTAGTAATAGCAAGTATGATAGGACAATGCAGTACAAAGTTTTTATTTGAACCACTTTCGAATATTAAAAAAAAAAACATATGTATTAGTGAAATACTTTCAAAGCTCTCATAAGTAAATTGTTATGATCAATTATCATCTTTAAGTTGGTAGAGTAAGGTTCATTTTCGACAAAAACTGTCACCTCACACGTGTTTATTGAAATTTATTCACAGTAAAATTTCGAGGGAACGATAGTGAAAGTAAGCGAAGGTTGAATGGCTCTAAGCGTGCGTGGAAGCTAAACCGGTAGTACACAAAAATATATTATTTAAGTATGGATAGGTATTAAGCTACTATACGCTAATAGGGCATTTTTTAATGCTCGCTTTGCTAGAAATCACTCTTAAGTTGAAAAATATATATATTCTTGGTAATAGATTTTTCAACTTTAGTGTAATTGATAGCAATCATAGATTTTTCAACTTAAGGGTGATTGTGACGAGTGAAGTAAAAAATGTTTACAGTTAGCCTAAACACGTATTTTACGAAATAAGGAACATAATGCAGTAGGTAGCGGAAACAAGGATGGAAAAGATGGCAAATGAACAAGCCATATTTGACTTTTTTATTTCAACTGGCGTGGCTTAGTGTAAATAGACAAAAAACCAGATACGATAGAAAGAATATAAGAAATATTGAAGAACCCACATATCAGTACAACAAATACACATAAAGTTACAGCTACACATTTTCATTTTAATATGTCATGGCCATGGGATAAGAGCCAAGAAGCTATAACAAAGAACGTAACTTCAGCGAAGGAGTGTTAAACAACGTAGGCATGTTCATTACAAAATCAAGTACCTACATTACTCAAGTACATTTTGGTATAGTACGGTATTTTATGCCTTAAATGAGCATGACGATCTGCCATTGTCTTTTGGTTGCTAAGAAATCATACGATTACAAAATGCGATTGAAAACTGACTGATAAACTTTGCCCACCTTCTAAGACATTGATATGTATTCAATTCTTCTTTTTGAGAAATAAGTAAAAACATTAGAAGAAGCCTGAAAGTAGCTCCAGTGAGTGAGAAAACAAAGTGTGGAAAGTTAGCGTGGTATGGGCATGTGATACGTAGAGAGTATAGTATGCATGTTACTAGGAATTGTGTGGAAATGGTAGTGCAAAGAAGAAAAGCCAAAGACCGACTGAAGAAGATATGTATGGAGTGTGTGAAACAGGACATGAGAGAGAGAACTGAATATGGAGATGACGTCTGATAGAAGAGAGTGGAAGAAGATTTGCCATGCCGACCCCACCTAAGTGGGATATGGCAAGGAAGAATAAGATTTGATTCTTCTTTTCTCATTTGTATTTCCTTGAAAGGTATAATATAATAGAAACACTGCTGAGCAAACATCTTCTTCTTTTTCTACCAAACTTGTTCCATTTTCTATCATCTCTAAATTATTGTAATAAAATATATATATCAAAAGTTAAAACATAGACAGGCCATGCAAAGACAACGAAAGCTTCGTAAATTTTGTGCGCTCGTACTTTTTTATTCAGTGGTGACCAACCCAGCTCGTTCCCAGCCCGCATAAAATATTTCTATGTTCTATTTTTCATATCGGAGTATAGTTATGCAGAGGAAAAATCTAGGCTAGTAGTTTTCTGCACAGAAGGCCTTACTTATAATTTTTTTGGACTTGGAATTTCACACCGACTTCTAGTTTTTCTTTTCAAGGACAATTTTATTCATATCCACCTAATCTTAAGATTATCCCTTTGTCGAACCAGGATGGCACTGCAACAAAATACCTTCTGTTTTTGTGGGAACCACGCCTTTTAGGTGCTTAGTGATAGGTTTTCAACTCGAATGTGGTTGCTAGCCAGACGAGAACTAGAAAATGCTCTACAACCTATTGAATAGTTGAGCGATATTACCAAGTTTTCTTATATATTAGTTTAAGAATACAATTTCTATCTGAATACAAACATCTTTCCATTCGGAAATACGAAAACCAAAATGGTCAGATGACGACTTTGCTCGTACGGTCAACAAATCAAGATATATCCTGCATCACTCTTCCGCTATGAATTTCTTTTAATAAGCTCACATAATTTCCTGTAAAAGAGAGATGAATCAGCCATAAAGAGACGAGAGTTAAGACAATTAAGCGTCTGACATGACCTAGCAAATTGCCCTCGGCTCTTCACTATGATGTCACGGCGATCCGGGATAAATGTCCGGGCTTCTTAGGCCTTAATAACATCACATTTATTAATGCTATATTATATTCTGGGGAGGTTCTTTTGGAGATGACAAATAACATATAAGGAGCCATGCCACTAGACAATTGGGCTACTCGCATTTCCTTACCTTTTTCATTATATTTTGCCAGATCTTTTTCTCGGGTAACATAATGAAAACTATTTCTAGTTTAAAAAGAAAAAACAGAACATTGCAAGTACATCTGTTTCGCCAAAATCTACTAAAATACGCTTGATTTACACTTACTTTAATCTATCAATGGAACTGTCCTACGCATCACACAAATCATCGATACAAAGAATAAAACTTAATATATAAAAAATAAACACACTTAATAAAATTCAAAGAAGCAGCACAGAATCTTTTTCTTAAACTGTCAGAAAGCCACAATAAAGGCCTTAAAAATACAAAGACGCAAGAAGCTTACCTCAGCGAGAAGAATCTTTGTTTAGAAACAAATCCGCGCACCTCCTAAACTATTCATTATCGAGCGGGAATGCATCAACCCTGAACTTGGGGGCTCGTCGACGCAGCAAAATTCCACACAACGCACTTTGCAAATAATAAAAAAAAAATAGAACAAAAAAAACAAAACCACTTGCACCTGTCAAATTATTCGATTGTCAAAAAATTTGAACTCTAATGTTTATTTTTTCAAATTCGTATTTCGAATGCGTGAGGAACGCGCGTCTTCGCGGCGGCACGGGGCGCACTACGTAAATGTCAGAGCGCTCGGCACATGTGCGGACTGCGGTAAGCGCTATTGCAGATTGGCGCGAATTTTCCGAGCGACCGAGTCAGACTTAGTAAAGGTGCACTAAACTGTTGAGGTCGAGGTGACCTATTCGACACAATAGAATTGAGTGGTTTCTTTTTAACTCTTTATTCTATTTTTAAGCATTGGCTAATAAACATTGGTGTTTAGATAAATATTTAAAATCATAGTCTAAATTATGGCATGTGGGTGTCACTATTAATTTGGTAAAGTCCAGATACGTAGTGTTACAAATATGTGTGTAGGTATATAAGTATTGAGTAACAGGTTTTAAACAAGATGAAAGGAAGTCACGCGCACATATTATTATAACATTTTCGATGAAAGTGAAAGTCTTATGATGTGCAGTGTAAAAAGCTGCATCTGCAATAGTCCGTTTTATGACATAAATAAAATGTCCAAGTGCGACTTGGGCTCGCGCATGAATGGTTCCATATCATTGTTTTATTTTTTATTTAATAATTTATTTCTAAAATTAATACATAATTAAATATTGTGCGAATTTATAGAAGGTATACCAAATGTCTTTATTAAGATTTAAAAAACGCTTTAAAATTACGTTTCTTGCATGGGAACCCCACTTAAGTATCAAATTTATTTAATATTTTTAATTTAATTTGAAAGGTAATGTATATTTATAGATTTCGTGAAAATTTGAGGCTATTGTTATATAGCAAAAAAAATTGAAAAAACACGTTTGTTATATGGGGACCCCCTTTATATTTTTTATTTTATTTTAGTATTTATTGTTATATGTTCTAAAGCACGGGAAATACATAACTTGTGAAAGTGCCACCTTTCAAGTTATCACGGTTTTTAAGATACAGCCTGGAGACAGACAGACAGACATAGGTAATAGGGTCCCATTATTACCTTTTAGGTAGGTACGGAAATCTAAAAAATCATCAATTTTAAAAGTACTTTAAGTTATTTTCAAAAAAAGTTTTGTTCTTGCCTCAAAAAATAGCAGTCGCGAGAAAATCTCACACGCCTGTAACCGCGCCCTTAGAACCGAGCGAGCGAGACAGCGCTAGGGGCACATCCGCTTTTCTCGTTATGTAAGCTCCAGGCCCGGAGCCTGGCGACAACCCCCCGCGCCCCGCACCCCTCGCTCTGACGTCGACAGGGTGGCTGGAGCCGGGATCGAGGGGTTGGTTACACGGTCAGTCTCTACGCCAAGCCTACATCAGTAAGCTTACGCAGCTCAGCACGGAAATATTTTGATAAGGATAGGATAATGACGAGTTTTATTACACGCTTTATATTAGCTTCATATTTTTGTTTGTATGTTTGTTTGTAACCGACTTCTTTGGGCGCGATTTTGACCCACTTAAAACGGCCAGATAAGCGTGTTTTTTAGTTTTTTTAAACTACTATTATTTTTTTCATATAATTTTTTCGCATTGTATTGAGTATGAATGTATCAAAAGTTGTGTTTTTCTCTCTGGTATATATAAAATTTGGCGTCTTATGGTGTTTTTGCTCTGAACTTAGGAACCAAACCGTCAAAATTCTACGGTTATTTGAGCGAAAATGTTGGCTTTTTTAAACGGAACTATAAATATAAGTTATTTAAAATGTTTTTTTCGCGATAAAATGATTGTTGCGTTTTTATTTTTGGCCTTTTTACATCTAATGAGCGATATATAATAGCCAAAATAAAAAAGATGCTTTTCCATATTGTTTACGTAGGAAGATAGGTAAAGTTCTACCATCAAATAGACTAGCTAAAAATATGAATGTACAAGTTGCCGGAGAAAATAACAAATCTTAATAGTAGTATGTTAAAACAGAAAATAGAGTTTTTGTGAAAGTATTCCCTTTTATAATTTAAGCGAATATATGATATGGAGTTTGCAGAGTCGTTATTCACGTGTAAAAAGTAGTATTTTAAATGGAATAGAAATGAAAAACAAATGCTCTTGTGTGTAGTATTTAATGGGGTATAATATTTCACACATTTTTTTAATTTAATGAAATTCTTAAGTTTATTTAATTTAATCTAACTAGTATTTTTAAGTGTCAAGTAGGTAATTATTGTAGCGTGACTTGCATTTAACGTAATATGTTATTTTTGGGTATTAGAGTTCTGAGTTTCTATATTTCAGTTTGACGACGCCTCTCCGACCAGAAAGTATATTTACTTGTCAGATTCAAGTACGCTTAACACATAAATTTAAATAACAATTCATATTTTGTTGCGCCTGACCTCGAAAAAAAAAGGATATACATATAATGTTGCTTACCGGCCTTAGAACACTAGTCTACACGTTTTGCCAGGCATTAAGCTAGCTTAGCATAGAATAAGCAGCCCACTATATATTTCCCCAGCTGGGACTCGGTGCCTTCTCTCACTAGGAGAGAGATATAGGCCATAATCCACCACGCTAGCCAAGTTTCGGTTGACGAATGACACACGTCTTCGAATGAAACGTTGTTTTGCCTCACATCGCAGGGGTATAAAAATAAATAGTAGCCGATTCTCAGACCTACTGAATACGCATATAAAATTGGGTGAAAATTGTTCAATCCGTTTTGGAGAAGCACCTACGGTAACTAACATTGTGACATGGAAATTTTATATATGAGAGACTAGCTGACCCGGCAAACGTTGTTTTGCCTCATTTGTATGAAAAATAGATAGTGTAGCTTATATGACACGTTCGTATATTTACCATAGCAGCGCCATCTATTGATTAGGTACTTACCGAAAGGTATCGACATCTGTTAGAATCATTTGGAGTTAACCGATAATTGTGACTGACAAATAATAACAGACAATAATTAGCAATAAATTAAAATTGCGACTATAATTTGAGGTTTAAACTATCCTATCTCTCAAGTCGGATCTAACTGCACATGGTGTGCGAATTTTATTATAACCGGTTAAGTGGTTTAGGAGTCCATTGAGGACAAATATAGTGACACGAGATTTATATATATTAAGATTAACCATCTTTATCCCGGATTAGCGCGTAACTCCGCGGGACGCAACTATTTCAACATAAAGCAATGCTATACGTTCTGGTTGGCTTAATAATATATTGTACAGGTTAAATTACTAGCACCGTGCCACGAATTTGATGACGTATTTGCGTTTTGTTAACTCTGTCGGCGAATGTTCACGTAATCATTTCCCGTGTTTATTTCGAAATGTCACAGATTTCGAGGCTTGTTTTATTGACGGAACTAAAGTACGGCTCCGTCATTTGTTATTCGAAGAAATTTATTTTGAAAAAAAGTTGAAAGTTTTATTACATGAATGTTTTGGAGAATGTTTTATTGTGTGGCCTTGATTTTTTTTTCAACGACCTTGGGTTAAAATGCCGTTATTAAACCAAATCAATAAAAAATTGGATAAGGGCAAATTGGACTCGCGCATGATCCGTACCATTCGCTTAAATAAATGATAAAAAAAAACACGTTGGTTATACTCATATGGCAGCCGTCTTTAAATATTTAATTGTTTATTTCGAAAGGTTACAGATAACGGCTGATTAAGTTTTTTAGTTTCAAATTTCTTTATTTATCGTTGAAAAGAGTAACATTACCTAAATTGGCTAGTGAACTTACAATAATATTAACCTAGCAATATAAACAATCATTTTAAAGAAATATGCACTTCGCGAGGTTACTATAAGAACCTCTTTTAAAGTTTATAAATTGTAAAGGATAGTATATAATAAGTAGATAGTATATAGTAGGCTGATTAAGTGGTGTGGAAGCAAACAACAGGCTGTGCCGAAGATAAAAATTAATATATTCTGAGAAAACTTTAAGCGTCTACCTGTTACCGTTATTGATATAGCATAAAATACGAAAAAATACGTTTTTGTATGGGGATCCCCTTCAATATTTTATTTATTTGTATTTTTAGTACATATTTGTTGTTATAGAGGCACGGGAAATGGAGCTTGTGAAAATATTTTTCTAGCTATCACAGTTTTTGAGATACAGTCTGGTCAGCCAGACAGACAAACAGATAGCGGAGGCTTAGTAATAGGGTTCCGTTTTCACCTTTTAGGTACGGAAAACTAAAAACAGTGCTATAAAATGAAATGTCATAGATATGTTACTCAAACTTATAGACCAAACAAGGCGGGTGTAACTTTTAATTAAACGGGATTTCCTCGATTCGTGGCGCTGTATTAACAAACAGATTTCGAGTTTTATAGCGCAAGCAAGTTCGTAAACTAGAACAATGTCTTATTTGATTTTGTCTTACTATTTGTATTCAGGCGACTGCGTGGTAGTTTCGAGTTAATAATAATAATAAATATTAGGACACATTTCAGACACAGCTGGATAGTCCTATACTAAAGCTATTCTAGTTTGTGTTATGGTTGCTAACACAACTGATACTGACGAACTACATACTCGTACATATACATCAATACTTTATATCAATGCATAATTAACACCCAGATCAACAGCCAACAAATTTAGTTCAGCACAAAGATGTTGGCCGTGCCGGGAATCGAACCCGGGACTTTTTGGTTGACATTCCGGCATGGTAAGCATTACGCCAACGAGGTTGTCGAATTTATAAATAAAGGATGTCTTTCAAAGGTTTAACTTATGATATTTCACCGGTTTTGGAAATAAATTTCAGCATAAATATACTCGTACATTAGTTTCATATCAAAATTGTGTGTGACGCAAAATTATTTCTGGGTACCTTAGGTCTTAGGAATAAGTATAGTAACGAATATGTGACTTTATAAAGCAAATAACATATTTGTTATTTACAGTAGAAGCAGTATATGTGTTCTAAGATGAATCAGTTAGAAAACGTGCAAAAAAACTGAGATTTTCCTGTTTACAATAATTTTATGTTTAATCCTACATATACATATAAAATCACTCTAACAAATAGATAGAAAATTATTTATTGGACACAAACATGGACACAAAAAAATTAAAAGAAAAGGGTTAATATTAAGTGTCCCACAATTGGCGGCCTTATCGCTTAAAGCGATCACCTTTTGATGGAAAATAGTTGGACAGATCTCGAGATAATAGAATCACGTATGTATTTTACAGACAAAATATGTATGGGAAAATTTAAGACAATTTTAACATTGCGCGTACCACAAACGGCTCGATTTGTCCTGATTAAATTGGAATTCACAGAGCGTTTCATTATTTATTCCCTTGTTTCGGTGCGTAATTAGTTCAATTAATACGGCTGGAATACTGAAGTAGTTCTCGAATTCAATCTGGGCTTTCAAGACAACGGTTGTTGGAATTAACGACTAACTGTAAAGTTGAAATAGGAAGAACAAATAATAACTCGATGAAGGCTACGAATTCTTAAACTTCTCTGTCAATTTGCTACAGTCAATTATGACAAAAGTTGGAAGACCATATCACGAGGAAGACAATGAGTATGAGTGTGGACGGACAGATAGGAAGGGGGCGACCTAAGAAAGTGTGCATTATTTATTCCCTTGTTTCGGTGCGTAATTAGTTCAATTAATACGGCTGGAATACTAAAGTAGTTCGCGAATTCAATCTGGGCTTTCAAGACAATGGTGGTTGGAATTAACGACTAACTGTAAAGTTGAAATAGGAAGAACAAATAACAACTCAATGAAGGCTACGAATTCTAAAGCCTTCGCTGTCAATTTGCTACAGTCAATTATGACAAAAGTTGGTTATGACAACGTTGTTATAATACCTGATAAAAATTATCTATTCAGCATATCATAGCAATAACAATAAAAACAATAATATTTACCTTGTAAGTAAGTAACATTAGAGTGTTGTTAATCTTATGTACTAGCTTAAACACTAACATGAGGCTATTCCTTATGAGATTAATTAACATAAAATTAGTACTTATATGTTTATGCACAATTAAAGATGTAACTACTTTTAAGTAATAAAATCAGTTAATAAATATAATTATAGCAAGAATAACGCATTTTCTATATATTATCTTAAAATATGGTAACTATTTATATTCAAACAAATCATTAGGTGTGTAATGACATGTTTTAACGTAACAGAGCTTTGTGGTGGCTTTTATCACATTTGTATTTTGTTTTACAACAGCTAATTCAAGCAACCTTCGAAAAATAACAATTTTCTAAAGCACTAATGATGATAATTCGTGTGATCTATGAGTAAATGTTTCTATCACGATAGAAATATTTTTCCAAATATCTATTATTATTTATACCCTGTCAAAGTTCTAAACTTCTAAAATAAAGTGGGTCAGGAGTTTAGCTACATATCAAACCTGTCAGTGGCAAGGTTTCGTGACAACGTTCCGGGACGACCACATCGGGGAACGACAAAGTAACGTTATAGATGTGTGTTAGCAAAATGATAGTAGATTGGTCAAGTGTTAATACAAAATCACTGCAAACCAAACAGATGCTTTCACAGTCTTAAATAATATCAAGAAGATTTAATTTAGATTTTAGTATTTTGTATTTATTCAATACGATATGCAACGAACTATGTATATTCTCGTTAAGTTCTATTCTAGTGGATGGCGAAAAGAAGCACATGATAGGGCCAAGTGGCATGCCTTGGGAGAGGTCAATGTCCAGCTGTGGACGAGCATAGGCTGATGATGTATATACTCGTTCGCTGATGATATGCGTTAAAAACGTTTTAAAGCGACATGTGCAAATGGCGCTTTAAAACGTTTTTGCGTTGCCATTTGCACATGTCGCTCGCGGTTAACTAAGATGATCTGCAGCAATCATCAAGGTTAGCAACTGTCGATACGGAGGTTTTGGAAGGGTGACCATGCACAAGACTGTCTTATAAAAAGTGTCTATTTCATCTGGTCGCAACCGTCGGTCTGAAACCATGACAAACTGTAGGTCCCGGCTGTTAGCGTTAGTATAAGTCAAGGGCCTTAGGGTGGCTTGAAAACTAGAAGAGAGAGCTTGGCCACTTAGATCATAAGAAGAAAAAGAACTAAACGTTTTCTAGACATTTATTATGTATTTTTACTGCCTGTTGATAATTATATAAAATAAAATATGATCAATACGCGGACAAAAGCCTTATCAAGTGACAAAACAGATCCAAGGCAATGTTTTCATCAGCCCGGAGCCGTATTTAGCCATAAATTAAAAGTACGACCTCGCACGATACAATATTCACGACCCTTTTTACTGTCGCGCCTGTGAACCCATCTAAACGGATGTACAGGGTGTCTTTTTAATTTAGATAAATTTTATTTTATTAACTTCTAACTCTTCACCTTCTCTGTCTTTTTCTACATGGTGGGATTGGCACAGTACAATTTCTTCTTCAACTCCTTTATCAGCTGTTATTTCTACTCCCACTAGTTTTTTCTCTACTATATCATCATTTGCACATTAAATCTATATTTATTTTGTAAAAGTATTTTATAAGTATAAAAATACAAGTTTAATGTAATACAATGAAATTTCAAGTTCAAACCGATCTTCATACAGTACATGGTACGTATCATATAGATTCATTCAGTAATAGTAGTATAATGAACTCTGCCAATTTCGGTGACCTCGGGTAGAGAGCGCCCATACAACAGATAATCTACCTATTTTGGGGCACGTCACATATCACATATTGAATTATTCTTAAAATTGAACCTACCTAATTATCGATGTAAAGCTTATTCAAAGTGTTATTGGAAAATAAACTGTTGTTATTAATTCAAACATCCACAAGTGCTGCTTTTGGTGTTTGGTCTCGGTATATATTACGTGAATATAATGTTTTGACTGTTATAACTAATTAAACTGTTATAATTAATTGTTATGTGTAACTCACTAGACTTAGGTCCTATGTCCCTTAGATGCAGAGAGTCCACAGTGCGGCGCCATCCCGGTCTGTCTTGAGCGTTTCGCTTGATCTCGCTCCAGATCTTAGTTATATTCTTCTTCTGTTTTCATTTCATCCTGTAAAAGTCCACAAATATTTTGTCTTTGTTTCATAAGAGCTGAAGTTTTAAAAACATTCGCATATTTTCGCGGATAGTGGTGAGTCCACCATAGCTCAGTCGCTTGGTGCGTTTGGCTTGGACTGTTGGAAGATGCGAGTTAAAATCCATGGCTTGAAAAGTTTTTTTTCCTTACATTTACAAATACTATGTCAAATTTACAATTTTTTCCATTCAGCCTGTGACTACAGTTTTCGCGGAATATCTCGATATAGCGCATACCTACGCACTTAAAGGTAAAAAACGATATACGTACAGGTGTATAAGGAATTGTGGATGAAATTGAATAGGTACGCCTCAGATCAATGCGAAGCAATAACGATTTTGGGAAGGAAAAGAAGTGTATTTACTTTGACAAATACTTTGAAAGTGAATGATTTTTGGTAGGTTAAGGTAAATTTTAAAGGGAATGCTGTCGTATGCTTATTTATAATAGATGTTAGTAAAAAATAATTCCGTTTTATTATGGCCGTACTGTATTTTAAATAAAGTTATTGCTCCTAATGATAATTATGAAAAATACTTCGTTAACAAGCATATTAATTGATAGAAATAACGATTCTTAACAAATATCATAAAAAATCGCATCGTATCTTAATTCTTTTTACATTTAACAGCATTTGATCAACAGAGCATGTAACTTCCCGAAACAGCGTACCTACAACATACACTCAGACTAAAGTTTAAGCATGCCAAGTAATTAAATTGAGATAGTTAGCTCTCCTAACCTAAAATAATTAAACTTGTACCTAAATTAAGAGCTTTTACTGAGAACATTTCATACCCTTACTATCGAGTTTACTAAATAAACAAAGGTACCCCAAAGTACAAAGTACCTACTTTAATAACGGTATAACGCTATTTACCCCACTTATAAAGAGTATCTTCTCTTATCCCGGCTCGAATATGGGAAATATGATAAGGTTACTGCAGTGTCGTTGCGCATAAGGTAGTTTTAGACCCTTCATTACTTTAATGAAATTGTCCCATCTTGAGGAGATTTTAGCTGATGAATGGGGGTAGTAATGAAGGGATATTACGGAGATAGAGAGACATTTGTATTATAAATAATAATAAATATAAGGACACATTCACACACGGCTGGTTAGCCCCATACTGAACCTTTTCTAGCTCGTATTATGGTTGCTAAAAAAACACAACTGATATACTACATATACAGACATAAATATTATATATAAATACATATTTAACACCCAGACCCACAGCCAACAAATTTAGTTAAGCACAAAGATGTTGACCGGGCCGGGAATCGAACCCGGAACCTTCTGATTAGCAGACCGGCATGGTAACCTTTACGCCAACGAGGTCGTCTTATCATATTGTTTACATATAGCGTCTGTAGCTCAGCTAATTAAAGTGATCTAGCGTGATTATAAGACACAAGGTTAGGTCCGCATTGACAGTAGCGATGCGAATAGTATTTGAAAAGGTGACCATGCACTAAACTATCCTGTTAGAAGTGACATTTTTGTCTGGGTCGATCAGATGACACCTTAAATCGTAGGTCCCGGCTGTAGCCTTATCAAGCAGTCGATAAGCCAAGTCAGCCTTAGGGTGGCTTGAAACCTCTTGACTTGAGCTTGAGAGCTTTGTCACTTAGCTCATACGTAGAAGAAGAAGTACTGGAGAAGTATTTATAATTTTGCTGCCTCATTAACTTAGTTGAAGGTTACCTTGAAGTAAAAAATCCACAGATCCACGTCCTGTTATTAAGGTATGCTTCGGGCTTAGGAGTTGACTTGAATTGATTCGATAGAGACAGAAGATTAATAAAGGAACACCTGCACAGATACCTAACAATGGATATCAAAACGGATACGAATCCTGCACCGACTTTCATAAGTAGACAATGAATGGTGGCGATTCTGACGTTACCACAACTAAACTAAATTTAAAGCAGCTCTGTCTCTTTTCATCATTAGTGACTAGAATGAAATGGCAACCATAGACAGAACAACGAAAATCACATGAAATATGGAATATGTGGGTAGTTTTAGAGCTGACATACTTGTAAATGAATTCGTCGAAAAATCGCCGACATTTTCCATATTTGACGTGATTTTAGTTGTTTTGTCTATCGATCAGATCGTGCCGTCTCTTTCTAGTCACTGATGATGAAAAGAGACAGGATTTCTTTAAATTTAGCTGTTATTAACTTTAAGTTATTCTGGCGTACGAACGCCAGAATAACTACCAATGCCAGTAGACAATATAAATTTTAATGGTACGAATGCGGCTCGAGTCCCAATGTTACAAGTATGAATTCCGAGAAAATTCATACCGTTGTCTGCGCGATTATACGTGACAGGAATGTTTTAAAGCTCATGAAATGTGAGTAAACTGAAAAATATGACTGCTTTAAGTAGCCGCTAAGAAGTAGAGAAATGATAAATTTGCGATCTATGTTGGCTTTAATAAAGCTGACAAACGAAGGAGATGCTTTATTATCCAGTGGTGGACTCGTTGATAAGCAAGTGTGGCTTTTCAATCAGACGGTCCCTGGTTCGATCCCAGCCCTACACCAATGACTTGTTTTTCAAGATATGTGTGGATTTGCACTCGCTTTACGGGAAATGAAAACATCGTGTGGAAACCGACATGTTGAGGATCACAATATCCGAAGATGTGTGTCATCCGCCAACTCGCACTTGGCCAGCGTGGCGGATTATGGCGAATATGTATCTTCTCGTGAGATAAGGCCCCGAGTCCCGATGTGTATGTAGTGGGCTGCTTATGCTATGTGAACTCGTTGTGACGTTAGTGGATTCATAATTAATTATGATTGAAATTCAGTTATAGGTTCCACTAAATAGTGAATATCTAATATCTGTAATTTCGTATTAGCATCCATTATTGCCGCATAATGTCTGTGCAAAGACACGAGACTGGTTGCTAATCACCAATATACAATTACGGTGAGGTGATTAGGTTCGATGTTCCAACTAATATAGCGTTACAACGAAACCATAACAATTTATTGGTGGAAGGTTGCAAATCGAGTTAGGGAAGCCACACTTATGTAACTGATACTAGTCTGTTCTGTCCGAACCGGACGGTGGATTTAGTTGCAGGTGTATGTATCTTTAAGGCGACTGTGGCTCGGTGGGGAAATGTCTGCTTTTCAATCTGACTGCCCCAGGTTCAATTCCAGCCCTACATCTTGATGAATGTCTTGTTTTTCAACTTATGTGTGGATTTGCACTCGCTTTACGTTAAAGGAAAGCGTGAGGAAACCTACATGTTTGAGGACCACAATATCTAAAGAAGTGTCATTAGCAAATCAGCATTTTTGTAGGTCCTGGCTGTTAGTATTAGTACTAGAAGTCGTTTAGCCAAATTTAGATAACTTCGAGCGGCTTGAAAACTTGAGAGCTTGGCCACTTAACTCATACGAAAAAGAAAAAGAGAAAGAAAAAAATATTTTGTATTAAATTGTAATAAAACGATTTTTTTAACTAACCTTTATAATAATGATCCCCACGCTTTTCTGTCCTGGGGATAAAAATAAATGATTTGTTTGCAAATTGTACGAAATGCAGCGCCTAAGTCGCATAGCATTTGAAACTGATTGTACGTTACTGTTTACGTGGAAATCCCTGACTCAATTTACGAGCGGATGTCCACAGAATAGTTATCAGTTATTGAGGAAGGTGGAAGAAGCCGTACGCAGATGTCCGAGTGACCTAACGACCTAGCTGTTATCTACTTATAGTAGGTACTTATATAGTGTTGCTGTGAGTCATGGATGTAATGCTAGGACGTCCGTCCGTAATGTCACTAATCAGTAATGGCATGGAAGAGAGGGACGATAGCTGTAGTATTATTTTTATAGGACTAAGCGGCAATGGTGTATGATATACATACCTACATAATATCATAGACAAAATATACTAAAGTTTGTCTATGATAATATGAAGGTTGTTTGATGTGAGAGCCATGAATGTTAGCCAAATATTTTTGTACGTTACTAAAGATAGATAATAGAGAAAGAATAAAAAAATATGCAGCTAGAAATATTTGTATGTCGTATATGTAATATATCTACCAGTTGCGTTAGCAACCATAATTCAAACTAGTCTTGGCATAATCCAAAAGGTTTAAAAAGTTATACAAAATCGTACAATTCGACCTAAAATAAGACGCCCAAGCCGTTTCGACAAAATCATTGTACTCGTAATGTGATTCTCTCATTGACGACTTCGTTGGCGTAATGGTTACCATGCCGGACTGCCAATCAGAAGATTCCGGGTTCGATTCCCAGCACGGCTAGCATCTTTGTGCTGAACTAAATTGGTTGTCTGTCTACCTACTCGTATATAAAATATGTAGTAGATATGTGTGTATCAGTTGTGTTAGCAACCATCATACGAACTAGAAATGGTTCAGTATGGGGTGAACCAGCCGTGTGTGAAATGTGTCCTAATATTTATTTATTTATTTAACCTGGTACAATAGGTTAGCAAATCAACACGCGTTGACACCGTCTTAAGTGAGTGGTAAGACTTTAGCGTATTTACATAAATATAATTTATCAAACTTTGTTTTTAGAAGGTAATAAAAAAAGTAGTTTGTAAGGAGCATTAATAATTAAGATAAGTTTAAGTGCGGACAATGTCCATCTCTAACTTTGTAAATATTTGTATGTTAATTAAAGAATTTAAAAACCAAACCACAGAATAATAACTAGTACAACGTGACCAAACAGACATTGGTGCATACTATCTGCCTACGAGTAAATGCCTACCTATCTCCCAGGCCTAATAGGCCGCCGGCAGCGGTCAACTTTGACCCATCTAATAGTTCCCAAGTGGTCTACAGCATAATGAAATAATAGAGAGGATGGGAAGATTTGACTTATTAACAGCGTTTAAAGTTAACGCTATCTATTGCAATGTAGAAATAATTATATGCATATGCACGAAAACAAATGTATTCAAATCAAATCATATATTTCTTGAAAAATAGGTACAATTGGTGTTATTGCATGTAAGATTACAGTGTCAGAAAAATAATTAAGAACAATTATTTAGTGAAAGGTAAAAATAAGGTAAGGTAAGACTACAGTCTTAAAAATTTCACTTTATTTAGGATATCTTCAGAACTTCGGAAATAAAATTTGGATCTTTTGAACTACACATAATTCGTTAAATTCGTGATAATCCAAATGATTACGGATTATTTGTTTGCTAAGAAATAAGGTAAAAGTAAGAATAATTACCTAATGTGTTTAATAGTACTTATTTAATTTTTTATCACATTTAATGAGAAGAAAGATAGAAGCAATGAGAACAAGATGAAAACCTAGAAGATTATTTTTACACCAAATTAAGGAGCAGGCGTGAATTCATGTCGTATAGGGAGGTCAAGGATTTGGCCGAAGATAGAACTTATCTTGAAAAAACTTCACGGACAAGCGCCCAGCTCTTAAATGTTGCTTGATTGATTGCCTTTTAATATAAAATATTACCACCTATGTATGTACCTTTTTTTTTACGTGAGGAAATGCATTTACGCATTCCCACCACACCCTGGGAGGTGGGTGGGGTATGTCGGGCTCGATGCCAGAAAGGCATCACTACCGACTAAAACCTCACGATGGCCTCCTCACCGGAAAGGGCGGGGTGAGGTTCCGCTCCTCGCATTAATTCACCACCCCGCCCAACTTATGTATGTACCTTGTTTATATACAAAAAGCCATTCATTCATTATAAAAAAAGTAAATGCAAAGTAAAGTATCCAATATACATTTGGCACCGAATTCAAGCTAAATCCGTTTTGCCCTCTTTTCGTCAAGATTACCACTTGCTAGGCTTCGCTGGATACTTTCCCAGTAACGTTAACTGAATCAGAACTACTGCATTTAATTCTGTGAATACCGCAGATATGAAATAAGGAAATAGATAGAACGGTTGCTAGAGAATAGTTAATAGTTTTGTTATATGGTAGATAGATCCTTAGATATATTTTTTATTTTTACGTTTTTATTAAGGTAAGCTTTAAACGTAAAATACTTAAAACTAGCAATGGCGGCTTTAACGCTAAAAGCGCTATCTTCCAGGCTAAGCTAAAGCTGAGCTAACTATTCAAGTAAGCTTGCGCTTGGTCGAAACTAGCCTGACTCTAAGCCTAATATCTAATATGTCAATTTAGCAATCTTTATTTTGCATTTTGAAAAATCTTTCATTAACTAATAAAAAAAAATAAGTTTAAATTATACACACGTACACACAAACATTAGGCATATAAGTAGCAATGCAATTGATCACTAGGCTCACATACTAAGCAGTCAATATTATACGTATAAATGGTGTAACCATTTATACAAACATACAATATGTAAATTCAATACAATAAGGCTCAATAATAATATGTATATGCCATGGGACGATTCATTGTATAGTAATTATAGTAGGTACGCAAGCCCTTTTAAATGTCCATAAATAAACTATTTAGATTTAGTTTTTTTTTTTTTAATTTGCAAGGTATCGATTTATTGAATGAACTAAGTCTGATATACAAAACTAGATGTCGTTATGCATACTAACAGATCTTTATTTTAGAGATCTGAAAGTCAAAATTGGTGTGCGTTATGGCTAAGCGAGTCTTACCAAAGAATCAAATCCCATTTTATCTTGACGTAGCACATCCACTTTTTATTTGATATTCTTGGTAATTCTTCTTCTTCTTCATATGACCTAAGTGACCAAGTGTCGAGAGTTTTCAAGCCGTCCGAGTGGGCCTCTGACTTGACTTAAGGACTGCTTTTACTAAGACTTACAGTCGGAACCTACAATTTAACGTGTCATCCGACCCACGATAGCGCCCACGAACGAGTCTTGTGCATGGTCTTCCATCCAAACACTGTCCGCATCGACCGTTGCTTAGCTTCGATTGAGTCAAATCACCTTAGCTGGCCGACCTATAGGCGCTACAAGGTAATTACTGAACAAAATAAAGTCGACTGCATTTGTTTATAAAAAATAATCATGCTCACACAGTTTTTCCTACTCGAAATGTGATTTCTGTGTCTAGTCATTCTCTTTGCCAATTAAAGCGTCAGTACTAAGTTTGGTTTCTGTGCAGAGTTTAATACTATTTATTTACTGTCGCCAAGTTTGGAAGTAGTAGGTCGAATTGCTCGGACTAAGTTTGAACAGGTGACAATGGCAGTAGATTTACTGACCTGCTTTTGTTGTGGATTTAGGTTATGGACATATACTTAGCTACATAAAACGTGGTTCAAATGCTCTACGACTTGGCCCTTGATGGACCGATCCGGCCGATCGAAGAGAACAACACCTCCTGCCTTGTATAAGGCGAAACACGTGTTCAGTAAGTGCTACAGAGTTGAGAAAAGCAACGTTAATATTAAAAATCATAATTATGTTTCAGATCGATCCGGCGTGTAAGGAGTCCAGCCACGTCGAATAGAACCGCCACCGAGGGGAGAGATACTTCGTTATTTGTAGGAAGGTTGATTAGTCATACTGGTGTGCATTGAGTGGATGTGTGGTGGTCGGTCGGAGGAACACACCAACAAATGTGTTAATACTTTGATGTATTCTTTGCTTTTCTCGATTTGTTTTCATAGCGGAAATACACAAAATATTTCAGACAGAGAGCACTCCATTTTATTCTCTAAATGAGTACATAGCAACGCGCCTTGCAGAATCTTCATTTACATAATTTTTCTCTAATGTGTTTTATATTTTTATTATTTTTTTTAATAAGACATACAATACGTATCGTTTATTATAATTGACTAAATTTAAGCGATTGTATGAATGTTATGTACCTAATTTGACTTGCCCTATAAGACGCGATGTCATAATGCTAATAAATATAAAATATATTATTCTATTATATCTATTATTCTTTCTTCCAAGTAAAGATATATATTTAAACGTAAACCTCACAACTGCTTTTTTACGAGTAAAAAGGAGCTAACCTTTCCGAGCTAAAAATAAAACAATTCATTATTAACGTACGGCAGATTCCCAAATCTGCCGCTTAAAAAGTTGAAAAGCCCCTAAATTGGAAGCGGTAAAAAAGCGCCGAACAAAATTACGTTAAGAATTTTTTCTAATGCCCCATTTCATTACGGTTCAAGACGTCTCAGAGTTTGTTGGAATTGTAAAGAAACTGGAGGCTTGGTTTCGCACAGTGGAGCGTAAGTTTCAGAGGTCTGAACCGATTGTTAGGGTTTTAAAGTTTAAGGTTCGCCAGATCACAGACGCCTAAAATGTTTTGAAAGAAAATCTAGGAAAAACAGATACGAAAATGTCTTTGTTATGCTCCGAAAACGGAGCAAAAGAATTACTCAATTTGTCCCAGCGCCCTATTTATTTTTGTACTCAAGCGAAATTTTGATACTCCTTACGCTAGAAAATATTTTTATGTTTTTTAAGATCCTGAATTCATAGACTACTTTTTATTCTAGATTCACGCTGCTTAAAAGCGTCATCAAATGACAACAGACTAACTAGGAAATCTAGTTACTCGTACAATAATATGTATGTGTATTGCAATGTATCTCAGAATTTTCCAGAAAAGCGA
This sequence comes from Mellilla xanthometata, assembly GCA_035578125.1. Taxonomy (NCBI): domain Eukaryota; kingdom Metazoa; phylum Arthropoda; class Insecta; order Lepidoptera; family Geometridae; genus Mellilla; species Mellilla xanthometata. The sequence goes on along the minus strand of JAPUBQ010000004.1, from coordinate 13,406,371 downwards.
GAAAATTACAACAGCATAATAGAGATATTTCGCTGCCGACTCCAAGTATTTCATGTAATTCCAGCGCAAAATTAAAATATTTAGCTGTGGTAACCCAGATAAGAGTGTCCTAGACAGTCCGACGGAACGAGGCTGGGACGCGGATTACCTAAGTCCAGTTCATGGGTAGACAAGTTTTGATTTTATTATTTATTTAAATTTATTTATCTTTTTTATTCACAAGAATACATATTTACAAAACAGACACAATATAATAAAAAAAAATACAGAAATAAGATTAAAATACTATGCACAAACCCAAAAATAAACAGAAAAGTACAAGAAAAAATAAATTGTAGAGTGTTTTGCAGACAAGTTTTAATAAGCTTTAGACTTGTGGCATGCTCCTTGTAGCTTTTTTCGAGGATTAAATCTTCATAAATCTTCTGCATTGAGGTACATCCGGAGTATGTGGAATTTTACCCAATAACAAAACCTCTTTGTTTGCTATCAACCAAAGAGGTTTTGTTATCTGGAATGCACCAGAATTCCTTTACACTAAATATAACACCTGTTTTCGTCTTTTGGCGATATCGCGCTATATCTAGTTATTATCGATTGCCATCTTTAGTGCTTTTGCAGGAAGGTTATGGCGTCTCAACAGGAATGCACCAGAATACCCTACACTGAGTATAAGGCCTCTTTATGTCCGTCCTTCGACAATGAAGGTATGTATGTAAACACATATGAACACGGCCGAATTAACTATCATATAATCTGCTGCTCGAGAATGCATACATACGAGATGTTAATTAGATTTGTACCTCTGGATATCCACTGGTGGTGTTCTAACTTAAAATACTTAATACAGAAAGGTTTCACAAGACTTGTTAGGAATATTTGATGTGAACTAGAATTTATAGTAAGATGTTTTATAGAAAAATTGGCCAAGGTCGAGTCGTGCTCGCGCATGAAGGGTTCCATAACATTATCTACGAAAATTAAAAAAAAACATGCGTTTGTTGTATGGGAGCCCCCCTTAATATTATACTTTTTAGTTTCTTTAGGTATATATACTTTTTTGCTTAGAACCACTTGAGTTTGGTTATTGTGTTGCCAATGCACGCACATTGGTGCGGCGCCGGATCTCGACGGTCTTCACGTGGTCTTGTTATTTCATGCCGAGCAAAGCACGCTCCATGGATCTTTGAGCGACTTGAATTTGATGAAATATCTCTTTAGTAAGATTTCATGTCTCGGCACCGTACGTCATGGTAGGCAGGGCACATTAGTTACAGAGGCGGGTCTTCAGACTTGTAGAACATCGACGGACTTGAGAATGGCATAAAAACTTATTGAACGCCGCCTACATATATTACTTTAATAGTTACAAATAGAATCGTGTGGAAGAGGAAAACCTGCTGTGCTGACCCCACCTTTTTTATTTAACTCATAATGGGCTTGCACTTGATCGCAATTGACCCGATGGTAAGCGATAATACGATCTAAGGTGTAGCACGCTTGCCCAGAAAAAACCGGTTCACTCTTGCCTTGAAAACCGCTAGATTACAGTTATCGGGGAATTGGGAATTTGGCAAAGAATTCCACACCTATTGGGAACAGGTTGAAAAGGAAGAAGAGCTAACTAAATATCTGTCGAATTCACGGAATTTCATGATCCTAAAATAGACGATCTCATAATGCTAAACTTGGCATTTAAATTTCAAATAGCAGTTCGTAGTTCAGTCTTTACTTACACTCAAAACACTTTGTTAGTTCGCATGCAAATATGTAGTTTGGAAGTTTTTACTTAACTACCTAGGTACGAGAGAAGATCTAGGAACCTGGCTATACTGACAGCAAGGACTGAGCTCAATAACTTACTATATAAAAACTTTAAAATGTAATAAACAAAATTTAAATTAACATGACGTAGATGCATAATTATGTAGGTACCTACATATATTAGGTCCTTACATATGAAATTGGCGTTTTGTATGGGAGGAACAAAAAGTCGAATATTTTTTAATATAATATATTTAATTAATCAAAGTATGAACCATTATATTCTATGCACTTTTGTCATACACCCCCTTCGAGTTGTTTCCGCAGCACTAGTGCCACGGTGGAACTCGTACTCGCAAATAATGCGATATTTTAAGTTTTCCATTTTGTAAAATGAGTGACGCAAACAGAAAAAAAAAACAGAAGAAAAAAAACAAATGAATGACGATCATCGAAGCACAAATACATGAGTCTGTAGCTGTACAAGTTTGAATTTGAAATTCCTTACCAAAGAGGAGAAATTTGTGATTCAAGTGCCCAGTACGAAAAACGCCAATTTCATATGTAAGGACCTAATATTACTAGCCATGTTAACTTTATTCCGGACAAAAGAAGCTCTTGTTTTGATCTAAGTTCTGTATTGTTTAAAATTATTTTTTGCTCAATTAAATAATTTAGAAGAAAATTGTTTTCTGTACTGTTTAAAAGCATTTAAACCTACATCAATTTGACAATGTTGTAAGACTAAATTTAACAATCATACTTTTGATATGGGAAAAGCGCGTTAAATCCTTACTGTAATTTGAGAAGCCTACCAAAATACAGGTTAAGTTTGAAGACTTCATTTCAACGGAGACTGGGATGAAACTTTCAAAGCGAGCAACTAAAGCAAAGTTAAGCGCGTGCTTTATTAAACCTTGTCAAAGTGATTGCCCTGGCTTGTTTAAGACTCTAAAGTTTTTAAGACATATACAATACAAGTTTTCTACAATATATGTCATATAAAAGTTTTCTCATAAAATAATTTTAGTCAGAGAAATAGTCTGATTAACCAATCCGGAAAATATTTGCACGAAACAAACGGTCACACTTACTTAAAAACTTTATTGTGACCGTTTGTTTCGTGCAAATATATAATATGCCTTACGATAACAGTTTACAAAACCGAAAAATCTTTCTTATTATACATTCCTACACGCATTATATTGTTTATTTTGTAATTTAATAATACAAAACTTATTTATTTAAATAGTACAGGTACAGGCGACACTTTGGCCTAAGGTGAAGTATGCATAGTCTGAAATAACTGGCTCTCAATGAGGCCTTTTTTACTCCTTACAGCTAGTCATTTGACTAGCAAGGCGCGTAACCACATGAGACATAAGCTAGCTAATATAACTGGATATTAGTACCTAGCATAAGCATATCATAAGCAGCCCACTATACGGTCCCACTGCTGGGACTCGGGGCTTTCTCTCACGAGGAGAGAGATATAGGCCATAATCCACCACGCTGGCCAAGTGTGGGTTGACGCATGACACACGTCTTCGGATATTGTGGTCATCAAACATGTCAGTTGTTTTCCTTCACCGTAAAGCGAGTGAAAATCCACACATAACTTGAAAAACAAGTCATTGGTGTGAAGCCGGGATCGAACCTGGGGCCGTCTGATTGAAAAGCAGACGTTTGTACCACCGCGCCACACTCGCTTTTTTTCGCACTAATACCTAACGGACACCAAGAACAACATCAACAAGGCTTTGTCCAAGCTAAATTGATCGGTGCCAGATAATCCCCTGACATCCAAATACCCTACAAGGTCTAATTTCACCCTCCTAATAGTGTCTAATTTCAATGACCTAATAAAATACAGAGCGATCATACAAATAAAAGAAGATATTATAAGATAAGACTAAGAAATAGACACTACGGCATATTTTAACTAGAACAAGATTAAAGTGAAAAAAAAAATACAGTAGTACAATATTATTTTGACAGAATCAATTTTCGCGCATTTTTTATACGTATAGCTTAGTTAGTCTTTCGAAGATTTAAGCAAATGCACTGAGATTACAATACTTATGCACATATTTTTATATTGCCAGAAATACTAGAGAGGATTGCTGATTCCCATACAACAAAGCGTGGCAAGTTTGCCATTATTACCGATGAAATCTAGATGGCGCTTCAAATCGAACGTGCAGCCTAGCAGATGCCAAATTCCGCTACGCGCTGCAGTCGCATAGTGATATATGACCCGAGTAAAGTCGTTTCAAGAAATACGAATAGGTGGACCATCATATAATACATCATATCATATTTATACGAATATGTGGCGTATCATTCGGTGCACGTAGTACGATTCTCAACAAGAGGTTGAGAGTCTATAATATTTATTAGTCTATGATTTTTTAGGTTTGTATGATTAAGTTTATTATCATGAATTAGACTGGCGCTTAACTTTAACTCAGTGACGCTTAAATTTCACAGTATATCGGTGCCGCCTATCCATCTCCCTGCTCGTTCGATAATGGAAAAGGGATAAAAGGCCCCTGGGACCTATAAAGCCGAACCGCTTTGTCTGTTAATTTTCTTGGTAAAAACGAATAATCTTATACTTAATTGATATTTATCTACTCGTATTTTATCCATGGACATCAACCAAAGTAACCTTCTGTCTACAACATCGGCCGCAAATCGGCTGATTCCCTACAAATGCGTTTGTGCAAAATAATACGGATTAGTAAACAAGACTTATAACGTTACAATGTTTGTATAATGTAGGTACCTACTTGTTTTAATTAAATTAACCGTATTAGTGTAAAGCGCCGTCAAGGTGACCGTTTTTCGTGTGTGTAATGGGCCCTAATGTCTCTTCAAGGTCATTCATAGTCACGAAAATATATATCTAACAAGCAAATCCAGCGAACTCCGTTTCGCCACAAAGTTGATTTTCCCTGAATTTTGTTTGCTACAAACCTCACGGAGCCCGAGACCTTTCAAACGAATGCTAAACCGTGGAAATTGGTTCGTGCGTTTTGGAGTTATAGCGTCAGGAAGGAAAACCCCACTTATTTTTATATTATAGAAGAAATGCTATTTTATACATGTTAGATTTCAAATGACCGAAATTACTGTTTTTTGAGAGGTCTAGGAAAGCATTATTGGGGTTAACTAAACAGAAGTAATAATAACTATAACAGAAGGATTTCCATAGAATAACTAGCTGTATATAATTTTTTAAAATAAATAATAATTAACTTCCATACAACAAACGTGTAATGTGCGAGCCCAATTAGCCATTTATGTTTGTTTTTAATTGTGTTTTCGCGAAGCGAATGTGACTCATAATAGAATATTGCAGTATGATTTTGCCTAATTATTAACGCTTGTCTTGTGAATGAACAGTATGTTCTGGCAGCCTCTTTGAAAGCCAGTTATCCTAGCCTAGGCATGCTCCACCTTAGGCCAGTGTGTCGCTAACTCATGCGGTTACACGCTCTGCCGTTCAAATTTCTAACTATAAGGTAAAAAAGAGCTATACAAATATTACGTATTCGAAATCCCTGCTCACCAGTTAATAACCACCTCTTGTACCGGATGACCCAATAACCGTGCTCTGTCCAAACAGACCGCGAATAGCTCGCCAAAGAACAAGGGGTAATTATCGCACGTGGCCCCTACGGTAAACAATGGACGGGATTGTACAGTCGAATGCACAATGTTTTGTTTAAATGACGTCATCATCGTGGGCTTTTTACATTTTGGTCAAGTGATTACAGGTTCGTTGTGTGGTTATTGATTTTGTCACTTGCGTTGATCGCTGAACAGGGCTTACGGTAAACAATGGACGAAATTGTACAGTCGAATGCACAATGTTTTGTTTAAATGTCATCATCATCATTATGGGATTTTTAGTTGGTCGAGTGATTATAGCAACGTGTGTGGTTATTGACTTTGACACTTGCATTGATCGCTAAACAGGGCTTTTCGGGAGACACAGCTTCTAAGGCAGCGCTGTCAAGTCAGAATGTGGTAAGTAGAAGACATAAGCATAATAAGCAGCCCACTAAATACTTTCCCGTTGCTGGAACTCGCAGCCTTCTCTCGCGAGGACAGAGATATATAGGCTGTGATCCACCAATACGGCTAAATATTGGTGGATCACAGCCTATATATCTTTGCCGGCTAAATGCGAGTTGGCGAATGTCACACGCCTTCGGATACTATGGTCCTCAAGTCCTATCGAACCAGGAGTCGTTGGATTGAAAAGCAAACATTTACCTACCAAAACTCACTCGCTTTATTGGAAGGCACTGAAGATATATTAAAATAATAATTCACAATTAAAAAATCCGTTTCCCGTGGGAATAGAACCCAGGCTCTCGCGCTTTGCAGTCTTCAGGGTTTTCTTCTTCGTCAGGGACACAGACATTAGGTTAACGAGACTTTATCATTGAACTAGACAGTCAAAATATCTGTAACTCACATCACATTGAGTTTATATTACTACTACTATAACCAACTTTACAAAGGTTATTTCGTGCACTTTGACTGCGTGTTACATTAAAAAAGTGCAATGCAATAGGTACGTAACGCGGAAGCTTTTAAAACTTCTCTCGTCGCCTGTACCTCAACTAAATATAATGCGCGAGTGAATCAATCATACATAACCGATGTTATTCAGACTAAGAGGGCAGAGGAAGACTGGCTATTTGTGTAATTTTTCATAATTTTACATCTTCGAGAAGCAGGCCAGTAATATTTACTTACTTATGGCTTACGAGAAATGTTTTGTAATACTGCATGACGTGATTGAATTATGTGAGAAAAATAAGTTTTTTCACTCATTACAACATTAGAACAGCAGGGCACGTAACCACATGAGTTAGCGATAGTATACTCTAGAAAAAAGCAAGTGTGGCTCGGGGTGAAAACGTCTGCTTTTCAAAATGACGGCCCCTGGTTTGATCCCGGCCCTACACCAATCACTTGTTTTCTAATAATCTGTGGATTATCACTCGCTTTACGGTGAAGGAAAACATCGTGAGGAAACCGTCATGTTTGAGGACCACAACATCCGAAGATGTATGTCATCCGCCCACCCGCACTTGGCCAGCGTGGTGGATAATGACATATATCTCTCTCCTTTCCTCGTGAGAGAAGGCCCCGAGTCCCAGCGGTGGGAACGTATATCGTGGGCTGATTATGCTATACTCTAGCAGGAGTAGCAGGGGGAGCAGGTTGAAAACCAGCCCTGGAGTACCTCGTGTTCTCTCAGCATTATGCTGAACCTGCTCCTTTTGTGCACAGACTTATTACTTATTATTTGGTAGGTTTATATTAAATAAGGAATGTATTTTGTATTGTGTTTGTATACTCGTATGTATGTATTCATTTATTTTGTGCACATTAAACATTTTTTCTTTCTTCTAGCATAAGGTGGAGCATGCCTAATTTGGAATAACTGGCACTCAAGGATGCTCCCTGAACTGAGTCAAATACGTAGACGATTACGATTAACTGATATACTACATATACATACATAAATACTTTATATCAATGCATAATTAACACCCAGACAAACAGCAAACAAATTTAGTCCATCACAAAGATGTTGACCGTGCCGTGAATCGAATCCGGAACCCTCTGATTGGCAGTCCAGTAACCATGACGCCAACGAGGTCGTCAGTATAATACTATGAATCTTACTAAGTCAGGATAAAAAAAACCGAAGCCTACATAAAACCCTTTAGCTCACATGTTCCTCGCTCGATTGATTTTCAAATCCTATTACTTAACAAGATAAAGAACGGCCCCGAACATCGCTGACAGTTTTATGAGTCGATCTAACGTGCACGTTTTAAAATAAGATGTATTTACTTTGATGAATAAAACTCTTAATAATAAACTCTTTGTATTGACCTTAACGTATGTAAGCTACTTATTTCGCCATCACTTTAAGAAAATCAGAAAAAAAAATGGTTGAAATTATAATTATACTATGTGCTTATTTTTCATCTAAAAAAATGGCCAAGTGCGAGTTGGACTCGCGCATGAAAGGTTCCATACCATTGTTGTATGGAGACCCCCAACGACAGGTATTATAAATGTCGTTGGAGACCCCCTTAAATATTTATTTTATTTCAATTATATAATTTAACTTGACAGCCAATATTTATACTTATATGTATGGTATAAGTGTCTAGCACCTACCGTTATTGATATCTAGCAAATAATACGAAAAAAAGCAAGTTTATTGTATGGGGACCCCTCTAAATATTTTTTTTTAATTTTTAGTATTTCTTGCTATAGCGGCACGGGAAATTACATATCTTGTGAAAGTTTCAGCTTTCTAACTATTACGAATTCTGAGATATAGCCTGGAGACAGACAGGCAGACAGACAGACAGACAGCGGAGGCTTAGTAATAGGGTTCGTTTTTACCATTTAGGAACTCTAAAAAGAACGTTATTTCTATTGGTCGAACTACTAGAAGAGTACTAGTTTAACATTAATCCAACAAGCAAAGTAAAATTAACTCGTACATTTAAAATTGCAACCCAAATCCGTCGGCCAACTCAACGAGGCGTTATAAATAAATCACGAGATCAAGAGAAATAAAAATCGACCGACATAAAGAAAACATCGCGTAAATAAATATGCAAGTCGGAACGTAAACTTTGAACGGCCAGTTAGCGTTTGCCTTCCTTTGATGTGTGAGGTTAATAAACTTGTACTACATCGGCTTAGATGTCGGATCTGCAGTCATAAACCTAAAGTGGAGTTGGGCAGGACACTTGGCCAGGCGACGTGATGACAGGTGGAGCAAGGTTGTAACCGAGTGGTGGCCGAGGCTAGGGAAGAGGAGCGTCGGTCGTCCAGCGGCAAGATGGATCGACGACATAACAGCTGTCGCGGGTCCAACCGGCATAGGATCGGCATAGGACCGAGACAAATGGCATGACAGGAGAGAGGCCTATACCCAGCAGTGGGATAGAATCGGCTGTGGATGATGATGATGATATCGGCTTTTCCACGTTTACCGACTAATTGACCAAATGCTGTCTTGCAGTGAGTTAAGGAGATGATATGGGCAAAATCTTGAATTTGCAGTTTCTTCGTTATAAATCATAGAGTAATAATTGGTCAAGTGCGAGTTAGGCTCGCGAATGGAGGGTTCCGTACCATTGTAGTATGGGAGCCGCCCTTGTATATTTATTTGATTTCAATTTTATAATTTAATTTGATAGCCAATTTATTTTTATGTATTTTGTAAAAATTTTAAGTGCACCTACCATTATTTATATATAGCAAAAAAATTTAAAAAAAAAACACGTTTATTCTATGATCTATGCCTTTAATATATTTTTTTTAATTTATAGTATGTTTTATTATAATTGTGAAAGTTTCAGCTTTCTAGCTATAACGGTTTCTGAGAGACAGACAGTGGAGGCTTAGTAATAGGTTCCCGTATATTTTGTTCCGTACCTTTTAGGTACGAAACCCAAAAAAAAATATTGAAAGTATTTTAAAGTTTTCAGTTTTTTATTATAAATCATAAACGATAAAAATAGCTTAAAAACGGTCTAAAGGACCACACTAAGAATATTTACACTTATTTTGTTACCTATCAGATTGACCAAAATGAAAAAAATAAACTTTTTTGAACCACACTTTTTTGATTCACGAGTCAGATTGGTACCAAACCAAAATAAGCATAAATATACTCTGGGGTTGTTTTTGAGACGGTATTTAAGCTGTTTTTGAAATATTTTTTATGGTTTATGATTTTTAATAATAATTCTGTAGATTTTGCCCTTGTAGCCATCGCCTTAACAAGAATAAATTAAAAATTTAGGCAACGCCCGCGGAATATTTGAGTTAATTTGAAATTTGTCATAATGTATGTATTCTAGTTTTTTTCATTCTGAAGTTACGATGCATCAACCACACACGTTCCCGACAAACTTTGAAGAACAGGAGGTGGGTCTAATAGGAGTCATTAGTTATTATTTTCTTCCATCTTCAATGAATGTCCATGTGACACCTAAGTCAATAAATATATTATATTCTACACGCTAATAAGTTTCTTTGATGAGGACAGAATAAAAAATTAATGCACCGATAAAATTGTCTCACAATTTATTTTAATACGATTAAGGCACTTATTCATACAATTCACTTACAGACAATAGGAATGACTTAATAAAAAATATGGCTTCCAAAATTGAGAGCACCAGTTTTTTAAACTAAGAATTCTTCCTTTATAACTTCTTATAATGTACTGAATGTTAGAAGATTCTTATCGGCTATATATATAGACCAAATCGCTAAACGTTTATCGTTTAATGAATTGGTTACCATTAGTTGGCCACTTCATGAAACGTGGACACTTCACGAAATGCTCAACCATTTCATGAAATTATCAATTCAGCGATTTGGCCACGACATATACATATATTCGGAATACACATACAGTGTAAATTCCATGTAACGTCACTCGATTTAACGACAAACACTCTAAAGCGTTGAAATCGATTGGCGTTAGTTGGTTTAGCTTGTATTCCTTACGATGATACATTATGTCCATTTAACGACCACTCTCTATAACGTCATAATAAGCCCAGTCCCTTCAGTATCGTTATATAGAGTTTACACTGTATCTTCATTGGAAAGTACATACATATAACCGACTTCGCTCCTATTTTGAAGTCGGTTCTCAATAGGATTGTATGTGTTTTTTTGTTTGTTACCTTCTTATAACTAATTATTTAATTAATGTAATTTAATAACCGGGTTTTTTATAGGATAGATTATACATAATTTACAAAATATACTTATTGGAAAGAAAAGTGCCATATGAACTTTAACGAAATTGTTACACTTTTTTTTAATGGAAGATTTTATACTTTCCAATTTTCAATTATTTATTTATATTTACAGTAAGTTTACTACTAGAGAGATTAACTCTACAACAGATCTTTTTAAAAGGGTAGTTTATTCGTTACAGTATTACTCAAAAACGTATATTTTGTACAGTGGTATTTCAACTCATCCCCTATCGTTGTTATTTCGGCCACTTCTTCAGTTTGGGGTTCTGAAACAAAAACAGAGAAATAAATAACATACTTTACTAATTAATGCCAGAAGTTTTTAAACAACAAGACTAACCACTAGTTTGTACTTATATATAATGTATATTTTCTATAGTAATTTGTTAATTTGTAAAATAGAGTATAGACTGAAAGGACTGTGCATTTTATGGCCTTATAGGAGTGGTCGGTAAATGGAGAAATTGTATCATTGTATGGAATTCAAACTAAACCAACTAAAGCCAATTGATTTCGACGCTTTAGAGAGTTTGTCGTTAAATCGTGTGACATTACATGGAGTTTGCACTGTATTGCAACGGTTTCATTAACCTTTTAATGGACGATTTTTGTTTCACGTTTTAAAAAAATATATTTGTGTAATAGTATGTGTATGTATTACTGTCTAGGAAAAACTAGTAAAAAAATCTTGACATTAATTTACTATACTTTTTTTTGCAATAATGTGAGTGTTGTTATAAACTACATTGCGCAAAATTAAAAAAATAATATCAAAGAAGGCCAATTTTATTTGTGATTTTTAGTAAGTTGTTTAAAAACAATATTGTCCATTTATTGACGACCTCGTTGGCGTAAAGGTTACCATGCCGGACTGCCAACCAGAAGGTTCCGGGTTCGATTCCCGGCCCGGCCAACAGCTTTGTGCTTAACTAAATTTGTTGGCTGTGGGTCTGGGTGTTAAATGTATATGTAGTATATCAGTTGTGTTAGCAACCATAATTACGAACTAGATATGGTTCAGTATGGGGTTAACTAGCTGTGTGTGAAATATGTCCCAATATTTATTATTATTATTTTTATAATCTAGAATGGAAAGTACCTACTACTTTACTTACCTATGTGTTGCCATATAGACGGTGGGAACACGGGCAGTTGTGAGAATACGTAGACAATCTTCGAGTCGCGTTTGACGCCTTTTTCTGCTGCAGCTTCCTTCCGAGATATTTCTACACGATACCAGAAGGCGGGTTTCCTGTAAAAATAAATGACACATAATATAACTCATCAATACAGAAAATTACTATATTACTATATACTAATTAAAATAATTACTATATACTTATTAAAATAATTACTATATACTAATTAAAATAAATAATACATTTAATTGTACGGAATTTACGGAATTTAATTTTACTGAAATTAAGTTGTAAATGGTAATTATAAAACTTTTTTTCTGAAAAAAAAACCCTATATACTAATTAAAATAATTACTATGGATCATAAGTGTCTGCAATAAAGAATTATTATTATTCGTTAATTCCTTTAACTTATATATTTTTTACAATAAATTATATGAAAAAAATACAAAAATATAGATATTTAAACTTTTTTAACATCCCGAACCATACAATATTTGACGACCGTTAGCGTAATGGTTACCATACCGGACTGCCAACCAAAGGGTCCCAGGGTCGATCCCCGGCTCGGCCAACATCTTTGTGATGAACTAAATTTGTTGGCTGTCGGTCTGCGTGTTAAATGTGTTTCGATATAAAGTATTTATGAATGTATATCAGCTGTATTATCAACCATAATACAAACTAGAAAAGGTTTAGTACGGGGCTAACCAGCTGTGTGTGAAATGTGTCCTAATATTTATTTGATTACTAGCTGACCCGGCAAACATTGTTTTGCCTTATACATTATTTCTAATAATAAAAAAAATTAAGGGTGAACCACCCTTATCACTTAGGGGTATAGAAAATATATAGTAGTCGATTCTCATAGCTACTGAATATGCATGTAAATTTGGTAAAAATCGGTCGAGCCATTTCGGATGAGTTCGGTAACTAACATTGTGACATGGAAATTTTAGATATTAGATTTATGCTATTCGGAATTAAATCTTACGCCTAACGACATCTATTAATATCCGTTAGCTACATCGTCACGCAATATATCTATATACCAATTCAAATTAAATAATCATCGACCGACCGACAAAAAGACAGTTGTCTTAAGGACAACATCTGTCGGGTCAGCTGGTAAATAATAATAATAATAAAAACTCACTCGCCCTTGAAGATGGTGCTCGGAAAGCACCGAAACTGTTGGACTCATTCCAACTTTTAATAATAAGTAAGTGTGACCGTTTTCTACGCGAAAATATTAGGATGCCTTACATGAACAGTTTACAATGTTTAATAATAAAAACAACTAACTTCAAATGATCCTGCACGATGTTGTTAGCTATGGGCATGGAGACCCTCTGTATTGGGTCGCTGAGCAGCTGACCGACAGTCTTGATGGGTGACCGCTCTGACACATAGTGCTCCAACAGCCGGGTGGAGATTGGTTTGAGACTTGCTGAAACAAGACAAATAAAACGATAGGAAACAAATAAATAATAAATAAATAAATATTAGGACTCATTTCACACACGGCTGGTTAACCCCATACAGAACCATTTTTAGTTCGTGTTATGGTAGCTAACACAACTGATGACATATATATTTTATATACATACATATATATTTAACACTCAGACCCACAACCAAAAAATTTAGTTAAGCACAAAGATGTCGGCCGGGCCGGGAATCGAACCCGGAACCTTCTGGTTAGCAGTCCGGCATGGTCATGGCCAACGAGGTCGTCCAAACACTAAGGAAGCATCGGTTAGAGTTGAGGTAAAAAGCTTCAAGATAACAATATATATCAAAATCAGTGTTGCATACAAACACAGCACAATAAAATGGCATGAGTTTACAAAATATAACATCATAAAAATTATTTCAATTCAAGTCAATCTTACCACGGTAAGGTTAAGTAAGGTAGAGTTCGACTAGTGCCGTAATAACCATAAGCTATCTTGCTCTGCGATAGCAGCTAGTATAGTACTCGTAAAATTTTATGACCGTATGCAGTGAGCGTTACAAAATTTAACTTTATTACTATACTAATAACGCTTAAATTCTTCAAACGCAAATAAAACCACACACTTACTTGTGTTCTTATTTTCCTTGCCTACAATTCACCTGATGGTAAGTGACATTGAGGTCTACGGAGGAGCGCGCTTGCCTAGAATGAACCAATTCACTCTCGCCTTAGAAATCGCTCAATAATAGTTATGCAAGTAAGATTTTTTAACTTAACATTCATTTAACAAGAAAACTTGATAGAAAGTACATAAAAGCATATGTTTATAATATATAACATCTACTTTACTATAAGAGTCTTTGTCCTGACTCATTCATACACTCATTCATTAATCTATAGTCAACGAATAGCCAATACGTCTGGTTCTAGGAGTATGAAATTTGGAAGGTGTATTTGTTTTAGACGTGTACTAAGAACAAATTTTTGGAAATTCCATCCCTAAGAGGGTGAAAAGAGGTAAACATGTTTGTATGAAACTTCTTTGCTTTTGTACTTCCACAACAGCTAATATATATTATAGATATTATATACAATGAAAAATACGAACCAAAATCAGCTCTGAAGCAAGTCTCGGCACGGTATAAATGTTCCAAGCAGACGTGAACTTGCGCGAACTTCATTAGAAGATTCTTCCATGGACTAATGTCGATTTCATCTGCTATAAGCGGCACCTGGAAGTCAAATCATATTCTAAGTTATTTACTAATTTCTATTAAACTACACGTAAGACATCGCGTAGAAAACGGTCACACTCGCCCCTGAAGATGGTGCTCGGAAAGCACCGAAACTGAAGCACCAAATCTGTTGGACTCATTCCAACTTTGAATAATAAGTAAGTGTGACCGTTTTCTACGCGAAAATACTAATTTCTAGTTAGCGATACTCTGGCCTAGTCTAGTCTGGAATAACTGGCTCTCGAGATGCCTGCCGGAAGATACTGCTAGGTGCTTGGCGACAGGTTTTTTAACTTAAAAGTGGTTGCTAGCCAGGCGAGCACTAGAAAATACCCTACCGCCACACTATGGTTTCCTCGTGATGTTTTTCCTTATTGGCGGGGATTAAACCCACGATCTTTCGGGATGAGAGGAGGCTGTACGCACGACTGAACTGTCATCGCTTCAAGGACTCAATTCTAATGGTGATAATGATATAAATAAAATAACTGGCTCTCTAGGAAGCTGGATCGCACTGTTAGGTGCTAACAGATTTTTCAACTTCTGAGAGGTCGCTAGCCAGTCGAAAACTAGAAAAATGCTTACCACCATGCTATAGCATAAGCACCCCACTACGTTCCCACAGCTGGGACTCGGGGCCTTCTCTCACGAGGAGAGAGATATAGGCTATAATCTACCACGCTGGCCAAGTACGGGTTCGCGGATGACAGACGTCTTCGGATATTGTAGTCCTCAAACATGCCGGTTTTCTCACGTTTTCCTTCACCGTAAAGCGAGTGCAAATCCACACATAACTTGAAAAACAAGTCATTGGTGTAGGGCCGGGATCAAACCGGGGCTGTCAGATTGAAAAGCAGACGTTATTACCACCGAGCCACACTCGCTAATATGCCATGGTCCTCACGGTACTTTTCTTTACCGAAAGCTCAAGCTCAAAGGCGGGGATCGAGCCTAAGACATCAGGAAAGTGAGGCGGCCACATGGCCGACTGTGCTGTAACCTTTCACAACTTATTTCACATACCTCATTAACATCTTTCTTCTCATTAGCCAGCCCATGTTTCTTGAGCGACGCGAAGTCATCCACAGTCAATTCATTCGGATCTTCATCATAAAAGGACTCGCAGTCCAAACGTATGGAGTTCTCCGGGTTGGTCAGACTCTCAAACGGGTTCAAGCTGAAGTCGCCACCAGACATGGTCATGTCTTGAATTGTCTGGTTGATCTGCTCTATTGATTCTGATGATCTGTCAATGGAAAAATGGTTGCCTGTAAAGTCGGTTTTACGGGCGAAGATTTTACGTGACAACGTTAGTTTAAACCGATCATAGTTGAGTGGGAGAGAGACGCAAGGCATTCGGCGGGCCTCTCTCTCGTTCGGTGACTCATCGTAACGTTACCGGGCGTTACACTTTTTCATAAGTGACTCCCAGCCGCAACCTAATTTAAGACGTTGTCACGTCAAAATGAAAAATAATATTATAATAATGCGTTAAGTAAATTTGTTCAGTAAAGCACATATTATACAATTTTTTTAAAGTAAAAACGGTTTGTTAGCTCAAATTGTTTTAGCTCAATTTGTTAGCTGTATTTGACCGCCTCATTAAACAAGTTATTGTTGCTACATAGCTAAGATGATCTGACGTGATCATCGAAGCTAAGCAATGGTCGATGCTTACAATGTCTGGATGGGAGACCATGCACAAGACTGTCGTTTTTAAGTGGCGTTTTCAACTGGGCGCTACTATGGGTCGAATGACATGTTAAATTGCAGGTCCCGGCTGTTAGTCTTAGTACAAGCAATTGTTAAGCCAAGTCACATACCTTCGGTCGGCTTGAAAAACTCTCGACACCAGAGTTTGGCCACTTAGCTCACCCGAAGAAGTTTATATTTTATTTTATTATTTTATTTTATTTTTTATACCTTTATGTCTAGAGGAACAAAAATTTGACACAAAGTACTCGTAGTAACAACTAAAACATGCAACGTTATGAGCATATAGCATAGCATATTGGACAAAAAAAAAAACATACCTCATATCACTGTTCCATATCCCAGCTACGAAGAACGAGTGCTCCAACAGGGACATTACTCTGGTATACTCCCACATGATCTTCTCGGCACCCACCTGAGCGACCAACGACAGCGCTTGAGGGGGACTCGAGCGGAGGTTCTTCAGGACTTTACCGGCTTGAGAGTGGCCCCGGGACAGTTTCAGGACCAACTTGGCGAGGTAGGTCTTGTTGTTTGCATCTTTCTGTGGTAATAATAACTATGTCAGTCATTTGTTTTATATTTATGAACTGACGGAACAAAGAATATGTGTCATCAACTAATTATCTTACTGCTGGAATGAAGCGTTTGTTGTTTAGTATAGGCCTTTTGAATCTTGGTACAATTCTAATATTTAATCGTTTTTTGACGTTAACGATTTATGATTGGACATGGCAGGCTTGAAGGTGGCTGAAGTTGAAGGTCTGGAGAATTTTCTTAGCATTAATTAATTCATTAAAGTCATAGGCTAATAAATTTAATCGTACTATGGATATCGTTTGATACATGTAGAGCCATCAATTTGTATTTTCTTGAAACGACTTCTCTCGGGTCACGCAATCTACTATCGTTATAGCACTATGCGACTGCAGCGCTTTGCGGAATTTGGCAGCAGCCAAGCTGCACGCTCAAATTGCAGGTTTCATAGGTAATTATGGCAAACTTCCGCGCCACTCATTATTGTATGGAAATCAGCAATTCCCTCTAGTATTCTGATCCCTATTAAAATACAAATGACTTACGAACGGTCTGATTTTTCCAAGAGATATAAACTTCAGAGCTTGTATCAGTGATGTGATGAGCTCTTCTGCTGTTTCGCAATCTGTAATGTTATCAAAACAACTTCTGATTACACGGGTACATTAAATATTTCATAATTCAAATATTAAACTAAGATCAACCATAATAATTGTCATGAATTGAGTCTGAACCAGATTAGAACTGGATCAAAGTATGATTTTAAATGAGAGAGGCGTCTCTGCCCAGCACTGTAAGGAACCAGCTAAAGAATTAGGTTATAACCACCTGTGACAAAGCCTGGAATAGCATAGGTTTATCTCTTTAAAACTAACAGACTTTATGAACTTTTACTTGAGATCCTATAAAAGCTAAAGATGAACTTGAAAAAGCCTCAAGACTTATTCATGTAATGGGCCCGCAAGTCTATGATAACTTACCAAGTGAGATCATTGAAGCTCAGAGCTTCTCAATATATAAAAATAAATTAAAGTAATAGGTATTATAGCTTTGTACAATTATGACGAAATTTCTAAGCTATCGAAACCAGTATAGTAAGTTTATTAATATAATAATTATGTAATGACTTGTAATTTATTAACTATCAATAAATATAAATATTATGATGAATAATTTTACTTGCAGAAAAACCAACTGCAAGTAAGTTTAATCTGTGATTCGATTTGGTCTTAATTATGGGTCCATTTACTGTCTTGTAAATACATACTATAATGTACATAATATACAGAAACTAAGGAGAAAATATAGGGCCTGTAGCTGGGCTAACGTGTCAGATCATCTTATCTGATACAAACATCGAGGTTAAGCAACGGTTGATGTTGACAGTCTTTGGATGGGATGCACAAGAATTATTATCACTTATCATCTAGGCACTGCCATGGGTTGGATGAGTCGTTAAATTGTAGATCCCAGCGTAGTCTTATTACAAGCAGTGTTGTTTAAGAGCCAACTTAGAAGCCATCAGGTGTTTTGAAATACTTTCGACACTTAGCTCACAAAGACGAAGGAGAAGACAGTAATTACCTCTTAATACATCCCAGAGTCTATAAACAAAGTCATTGCTGGAGCCGAGCTTGTTCATATCAGCGAGGCACTGCTGCAAGCTGCTTGTGTCCTCACTCACACATATGCACCCACCCGTGGGACATTCGGCAGTGTACGCGTAGGTTTCCGTTTCATTGAGCAAGTTGTTTAGACGTTTTGTGATATTGGTGCGTTTTGTGCCTGGTACTACATTTCTGAAAATTGGAACATTCGTTTGTTAGTAATTAGTAAAAGCCAGTGTGTCTCGGAAGGAAAATGTCTGCTTTCAATCAGACGGCCCCTGGTTTGATCACTGCCCTGCACTACTGACTTGTTTTTCAAGTTATGTGTGGATTTGCACTCGCTTTATGGTGGAGGAATACATTGTGAGGAAACCAACATGTTTGAGGACCACAATATCTGAAGACTTGTGTCAGTCAACCCACACTTGGCCAGCGTAGTGGATTATGGTCTATGTGGTCTATGTCTATCTCCTCATATGAGAGAGAAGGCCCCGAGTCCCTGCAGTGTAATCATATGGTAATGGTGGGCTGTTTACACGTATAACAAACAAAGATTTTCGATCTTATTTATAGATAATGGTTAACAACGAGAATCCGATATTTTCTATTACAAAACTTGGTGCGTTACTCTAAGATATTAGGTGTCAAATCTTATTGCCCGGTAATTTTACAAGAGACGTTTCAAAGTGAAATACAGTATAGTGCTCGCACTACTTCTTGGCTGCAGAATAACTGGTAAAGGTGATACATTAATAAAACACATATGTAAAGTGCAAGAAACAGGAAATAACTTATGTCATTTAAGTAAATATTAAACGTTCATGCATAACATGGAAGAGCATTATGAAAATGTAAACGAATGTGAGTGAGAAAATCACAGAAGAGAAAAAACAGTTTTTCTCTAAAAAAAATTTTTCTCTTCCATGGAGAAAACACAAATTGATGAAATGTTTTCTTTGTTGAATCGAGTTATACCTGATAACAGCAGTGTCCAAGTTGACAGTGCTGATGCCAGCAGCAGTCATGTCCACCAACAGTTGGTTCATGTTGTACAGCGCTGTCACAGACTTCCATATGGCATTGCATGGGCTTGCCAGGTGACCTACTATTACTTCTTGCTCCTGAAAAGTGATAGGGATTTTACCAATAGTAAATGAGGAACAATTTTGAGAATACAGATAAAAGGAGAGTTTGAATTAAAACTTTTCATGTAGTATTTATTGTAAAACTTTAAAACCGGCTTGATAGCTTACTGTAGAAAACAAAAAAAAATCTTGCTAGATTTACTGGTGCGCATCACCACTAGGGGACTGCAAACATTTACCCATGTCAATGTTAACAGTCTACATAATGGCCACATGCCAATGCCTGTTTAAATTAAAATTTGAACACAGCAATAAAGGTTTATTATTTAATTTATAAATGTGACAAACTGTCAGTGTCTTTTTATGCAGTATAGAATTGGTTATTTTACTTTTTGATTCACAGTGGGAAGCGATATTGGATCTTAGTATTTGATATGCAGACTAATTCGATAAAAGTCCTAATATCTTACTAAAAAGATCACTCTGCAACTTTAATATTTCTTTGGTCTATGGTAAAACAATCTTATCAAAATTAGTAAAAATGTGTCCTTAGAATCATAGTAAAATGCATGAATTTGTTGAAGCTAGAATAAATTTGTTGTCAAAAAATACTTACAAAGTTAACTTTGCAGCTTATAAAAGGTGTCTGCAACAATCTGCCAGCCCATTCACAGTGTAACTCTGTGATTCCACCATGCGGTGCGTTTAGTAACTCATCTGTGTTGTGGGAACCATATGATATACCTGCTATAAGGTACTTGCAGTCTATTGATGTTGAGATCTGATAAACAATAGTAATGTTGATTAAACTGTGAAAATGAACTTTAATACTTGTGTACGATAGTTCTATAATTTAACAGTTTTATTTTCTAAAGAAAGGCTTATTTTTATAAGGAATATGTTGCCTAATAGAACTATAAAGCTACCTAATACAATTAAAAATATATATTTTTTTTATATTCTACATATTAATATACGAAAAAGATAAAATAGTAAATATAGGAGAAGTATGGATATGAATGTAAGAAGTAGCTGAAGTAGAGGTCGACCAAAGAAGACGTGGATGAATTGTGTTAAGGAGTATTTATGAATGAGAAGGGAGTGTATGAAGAGATGACAGCTGATAGAGTGGTGTGGAAGCGAAAAACATGCTGTGCGACCCCACCTAGTGGGAAATGGTAAAGATATAGAAGAAGAGTTTTAGTTTTCAACATGACTGCGGCTGTCTCATGTAGACACTTTTCTAGTTTAAGGCTTAGCTATATAAAATGAAAATAATATTATAAAATATAAATTAACTTAGATACTATACATATCAAAACATAAAAAGGGGTGTTTTTTTAACCATGTGGGGTTGTGTTGCTTGAAATATATTAATATTGTTACCAAATCATCAGTAAGTCCTTCTTCCTTGGCATAATCTTCAACAAATTGGTCCAAATCAACATCATCCACAGTTGTTGTGCCTTCATATGTGACTATTCCTCTGGCAAAATGCTGGTTATCTGATTGTGATGTGAGAAGTAAAGGTTTTCCATTGGACGAGGGATTTAGGAGCACCCAGAGAGGAATAGACTCATCTGGTGTTAGTTCATTCCGTTGCTTATTAAACTGGTTTATAATTTCTCTGGAATTTAATGAGCAAAGATTTGTTATATTGAAGACATTTTTTTGTAGTTTGTAGATAGATATACCTAATGGATATAAAATTCTATCTGGACATAATCAATCACACACTCCATCTTTGTCTTTTTCGATCAACTGCATGCCCTTCTTCCTTGCAATCCCATTTCTATACATCTCCTAGTAACATGCATCTTCTCTCTATGCATCATATGCCCATACCACTCCAACCTTCCACTCTTTAATTTCATACCGAGGCTACACTCAAACTTCCTCTAATTTCTAATAAATCTTACATTAGATGACAATACCAATGAATTGAGATGAGACACTTGACCAGAAGAGCATGGCATATTTTATCATGTGTAACATATTTTATACAACTTATTCCTTCACATTGTCATACTAGTTATTATTCTGTGACATTGTATAGGATGTCCTGCAACGAGGTGGAGTGATGATGTACGCAAAAAAGCAGGCAGTGGATGGATATGATATGCTCAGGATTGGGTCATGTGGTGTACCTTGGGAGAGGCCTATGTCCAGCAGTGGACGCAGACCACCTGATGATGAACATATTACTACCATTTTGTAAAAGTAAAAGCATTTACAGCACAGGTTGATAATAATAACTTATTTGCACAAACCTTGCAGTTTCTATGCTTACAGGAGCATGGCCACTTTCCTCCTTTTTCCACAGCTGTGGTTCATCTGATATGAGTGTATCATCAAGAATTGCATGCAGACTTAAGTCTAGTTTTAATGGAGATCCAGTCAGATCTAGCTCATCTGGAATTTGGGAAAATATTTCATTACAAATTATGTAGGTACAGCGGTTTGTAGTTGCTTTTGAGTCTCAGCTAGAAATAATATATCTCACTTATGTAATTTATTCACATCCTTGTTGGCATAATTGTTATCATGCTGGACTGCCAACCCGAGGACCCCTGGTTCAATTCCTGGCACAGCCAACATCTTTGTTATGAACCAAAATTATTGGCTGTTGGTATTGCTGTTAAATATGTATCAATATAAAGTATTTATGTATAGATATGTAGTATATCATTTGTGTTTGCAACCACAATACAAACTAGAAATAGTTTAGTATGGGGCTAACCAGCCTCATGTGTCCTAATATTTATTTATCCCTTTTATTGTGTTGCTAATTTGAATTTACTCATATAAATATTTGTATTTATTATAAAAACATATTTGTTTCGAAAAATCACATTGTTTAGTGGAGAAGTAGAATGAGAATCGCTCTAAAAAGTTAATAAGG
This sequence comes from Mellilla xanthometata, assembly GCA_035578125.1. Classification (NCBI taxonomy): domain Eukaryota; kingdom Metazoa; phylum Arthropoda; class Insecta; order Lepidoptera; family Geometridae; genus Mellilla; species Mellilla xanthometata. Next base: position 13,384,096 of record JAPUBQ010000004.1, on the reverse strand, counting down.
CTGGGAAATCATTAGAACGAGTCATACAATTGTAAAGACTTACCCACTTCAGCTTTAGGTTTTCCATTCAAACCACAATTTGAGTTTGCAGCAGACTGCTTGCTCTGAAATATGGATGTTTCAAATAAATTCGAACAGCAAAATTAGGAACATTATGAAGGCGAAATGTTTCTTCAGTTTTTACCTTGCCGTAAACCATGACTATTTCTCCATAGGTTTTCATAAACATGTGGACATAACTCGGACATGTCTGCTTTTCAACCGTTAACTGTGGGCAGCTTTCTTTTAATGACTTTAGTAAGCTTTCCATTATTTATTGTTTTTTCCAAGCTCACTTTTTCAAAATTCTGTTTTTACCGTTGAGCTTTCTGAAATCTGTTGAATTGGTGTGAGTGTGACCAGCAGTTTGTTATAAAATTTTCCACACACTAGAGTAAATGTAATATTGCACAGACGGCAATATGACAAAATATGCTTCCTTTAATGAAAAATAATAAACTTACATATTTCTTTTTATAACACTGAACTTGAAAAAGGAAAAAAATAGTGTTTGTATTTAACAAATCCAAATACTACATATTACAAGTCTAAGATTTCTGAGGTAAATTACAATTTTGTACCTATAAATATTGTTTTTTTTTTGTATCATCAAATGGTATTATTTAAAGATGGAACATGTTAATTTAAAGTATGCCTACTTATTTTTATCTAAATGACGCGTTAAAATCGTACACGAAGCGTGACACATATAACCTAAAATTTTCACGTAAAGTTACATTTTGATTAATCCATGTTAACATTATGGAGCGACGATAGTCTGCCTCCATTTAGCAAAGGGATATCCCCCCGGACAGAAGTTGTGTCCGGAGACGGCCGTCCGACGGTCATGCATTGTAGCTTGAACCCGTCGTACGCGCGCTGTAAATACCGTTTGCGCGATTCAGGATAAGCGCTCTGATTGGTCGCGGGCGATGAAGTGCGACAGAGACGCCACAACATTTTTTCTAGCAAATATGTATACTAAGTTTATGGTACCTATTTATGAGTGTTTTTATGACTGATTTTTATTTTCATATAATGTGTCATGTTTACAAATTGTAAGTATAAATATGTACAGTCTTTACTACATAATAAATGTATCTATTGTATGTCCTACAGGAACTTGTTAAAATTACCTAGAGATCAATATTGTAACACAGTGTCCGCAAAAAATATATTATCATCCATAATCTGCCGCCTTCTAAAACCATCCACAATATTTGCTAAAGATAAAATTTGCGAAATTTGCCAAAATTACAAATGCCTAATATAAATGGCAGCATTATTTGTTCGGTTGGTTTCCGTCATGAAGTTGTCAACTTCATGGTTTCCGTTTTTGGTTTTGACGTTTCAGTGGAAATTGACATTCGAAAACATTAGCTATGAACCCTAAACACATTTCACTTCAGATAAATTAAAATATATTTTTTTTTATAATAATAATAAACCATCAATTTCTTTCATAAACCAGGTTAATGCTGATAGGCTGGTATATTAGACGACTACCTGACTTTGCTGCTGCCTTGCTCACAGACGTAGAAATAAAATATCTCACAGGCTTGTTTATTGTTTTTTTTTTAATCATTTATTTAATTTTATACAGGGTTTTAATAAAATGTCACCTTGTTGACAGATTGTTTGTTTGATCCTACTAATATAAATTACGAAAGTTTGTTTGTGTGTTACTTCTTCACGCTCAAACGGCTGAACCAAAACCAAATTTTATCAAAATCGTTGATGAAATTTGGTGTGAACATAGGTTAGACCTTGGATTAACTCATAATATGTAGGCTACTTTTAACCCGAAAATAATTGTGGTTCCCATGGGATATGCAAATAACTTTAAAAATATGTATATTACTTCTTCACTCTTCAACGGCTGAAACTATTTTAATGAGAATTACTATGAAGAGGGGTTACCTTGGATCAACACTTAAGCTACTTTTTATCCCGGATTAACTTTTTTGTTCCGGATTAAAATGGGTAACACTGCGGGTGGGTATTATTAATGTCGCAACTAATTAAGGGCGCAGCTAGTGTTAGGTAAATAATTTAAAAAAATGACAAGTGTGAATCAGGCTAGCGGATATGTTGCGAAGTGTTATAGGTCTAGCTTATTTCAAATTGGCATATGATTAAACTTTGTCAATTTGAAATTATGTTTTATGGTTAAGTACTTACCTAAAAGTTTGGACTGAAAAAACTGGACCCTATTAACGGCCCGGACCTTGGGGCCTCTGCTGTCTGTCTTTCTGTCACCAGGCTACGTGCCAAAATCTGTGATTTCTAGAAAGCTGAAATTTGCTCAAATTATACATAGGTAGATACTGTTATAATAAATACCTACATAATAAAAAATAAATGAAAATATTAAAGGGGATCCCGTATATAAAACTTTGTTTTTTTTTTATAATTATTTTTATTACGTTTTTTGCTCAATATTACTAATAGGTAACGATAAAATGCTTAAAATGTTCACAGAATATGTATAGTAGTTTTAGGTACTTATAATCACCGTTCAAAATAAATAATGAAATTAATTACGTTTGTTGTATTGGAGGCGCTCCGATTAAGAATTATTTACTCGTTCTTTATAACGACTTTTGGTAGAACCAATAGATATTTAGATACAGATAATATTATATAATTTTAGATATATCAAAATTTTAATAAAAATAATTTGTAACATTACAATAAAATAGAAAAGTAACGCAGCTCACCAAATAACGTATTTTCTCATTTTTTATAAATGGTATAGAACCCTGCATTCGCGAGAGCAACTCGCATTTGCCCAGGCTTTGATAGTTTTGATTACGCACTTTGGAAAATACACTGTATTTGAGAATAGGCTGGTTATCACACACGAATAAGGAAGTCATAATTTTATTGTCTAGTTTTTTCTCTACGTTAACACCATTTAGCTATCAATATTATTAATTTATTCCTATTGTGCCGAAAAAAAAATACATACATTGTAATTATGTATGATACTCGTGCTTAGTACGTACTTGGAATTCTGTCTAATCTATTTTAGTTTTTATCAAAGGTAACCTCAGCTTTTCCAAGCACACATTTCAAAGCAAAATACTTGAACAAAAATCACTTGAGACTGTAATTACATCTAGGTGTACCCTATTAGCCGGGATTGGTACTTGAAAGTATTATCGTATATAGATAGCACTCGTTCTTTGATCCTTATAGCTAATCCTTTGATAACCTGAACCTATGTACTCATAGGTATATAGAGACGTGCTTTCGAGTGCGAATAAAATATTTTTTAATTTGTATATCTATTAGCTGGCTCGACTGAAGACTTAATTCTAAAGCAGTTGACTGGACAATTATTATTGTCTTCAAAATCTTTGTTGTAGCATAGACAAAATAATCTTTGACCAAAAATGTACTAGATTAAAGGATGTATCTAAAAGCGGTGGGGAAAATAAGACCACTAGTAGGTAAGAGTGTGGTCTTATTTGAGTTTGAGGAATTTAAGCGTTATTAGTATAGTAATACAGCAGAATTTTCTGACACTCACTGTTTACGGTCATACAATTTTATAGCTGTTATCGCAGAGCGAGATAGCTTAATAATTATATTTATTACGGCATTAGTCGAAACTCAATCTTAAGCTACAGTGGTAAGGTTGACTTGAATTGAAATATTTTTTGACTTAGTATATTGTAATAGATACAAAAGTATAGTAAACTCATGCCATTTTTTATGCTGTGTTTGTATGCATCACTGAATCTGGTATATATTTGATCGAAGACAATCTTCTTTTTATTTCATGGAGGCTTCCTTACCTGAGATATCACATTTGTTGTTTACAAATGTGATAACTACCGATTTTTTTAAACAGAGCGCTGTACCTGTACATAATATGAGTCCGATTCGCACTTGACCGTTTTATTGATAACGCTTTGAGTTATAAGTACGTCCCTACGAGATAGTAACATTGATGACGTCATACTTTAAGTACGGTTAGATTAAGCTGTTAGAATGATTTTCAACCGTGACTATCAAGTATTGTGTATCTAGTGTTTGATCGAAGTACGAGTATGAATGTACTGACGCACAAATACACAAAAAAATGGCCGAGTTGAGCTTGCACATGTGGGATCCATACCATTGTTGTACCTACATGGGAGCCCCACTTAAATTTTATTTTAAAATTTATTTTAAACCTTAAATGGACAATGTTGTTTTTAAACAACATACTAAAAATCACACATAGAATTGACCTTCATTCAATTTTTTATTTTATTTTGCGCAATGTAGTTTATAAACAACACTCACATTATTGCAAAAAAAGTATAGTAAATTAATGTGTAGATTTTACTATTTTTTCCTAGACAGTAATACATTTTACATAAATATTTTTTTTTCAAACGTGAAACAAAAATCGTCCATTTAAGGGTTAAAGTTAAGTACATACATAATATACTGTGAATATAAAGAGGGTATACCAAATGTCATATAAATATGGAGTTAGAAAATGCTTAAAAATTAATCTGTTGTATGGGAGCCGCCCTTAAGAATCTATTTTATTTAATTTTTATAATATAAAAGGTAATGCACATTTATATATTCCGTGAAAATAGTAGGTATCTACAAGCTAGTACCGTTATTGATATATCGCAAAAAAGACAAAAAAATACGTTTATTGTTTGTTGACCCCCCTTAATTTTTTTTATTTATTTTTAGTATTCGTTGTTATAGCGGCACGGGAAATATATAACTTGTGAAAGTTTCACCTTTCTAGCTATCACGGTTTCTGAGATACAGCCTGGAGACAGACAGACCGACAGACATCGGAGTCTCGTTTTAGCCTTTTAGGTACGGGGCCCTATAAATACTAATAAATGATTAAAAAATTACACTTATTTTCAAATCATTATTTAGGCTATAAATGCAGGTATGTAAATGTAGTTAATTTCCCTGAACTTATCGAGTTTGTACCATTTTCATTTCTCTTGCCGAATTTCCTTTCAACAGAGGCCCATTTTCCTTATTCTACTGATAAATATTTTACTTCAAACCACTGAGTAGTTACTTATTTGCGTAGGTCGGAGATAGAAAATCGTAAATAACAGATAAGTATGATGGATATGATTTATTAATAGTTCAGAGGTTTATGATTTGACGTTGGTAGCTAAAAATAAAATAATGCTCAGATAATATTCGGGACGGTTGACAAGGATCAAAATCGTTATGATTTCTTTTTCATGTCTTTTTTCAGCCCCAATGTTCGACGTGTTTGTCTGTCTGTGTCTATCTGAAGCATAGCTTCCAAATGGACGAACCAATTATGATTTAGGTAGAAAATACATAAAATAAAATATTTTTTTAATAGTAAAATATGTTGACTTACGGTCTTATATAAAATAATATAATATTTTTTTATCACCAAAAAAAGAAACATAATGTCAATTAAAAATAACATATAAAAAAATAAACAAATAACCAACCCCTGCTCGCCCCCGGTACAAAGGCCCATAGCGCTCGCTGCATTACCGCGCTGAATAGCTATGGCCAACCTCTGCACCAAATTAGTATGCAGTTTGAAACGCGACCGGCACTTAAAACGTATAACGGAATAACGTATAAAGGGCATACGCTTATGCATAAAAGTTAATAATACAGTGTAAACTCCATGTAACGTCACGCGATTTAACGACAAACTCTCTAAAGTGACGAAAATATAACTGAAAGCATGGATAGGTTAGGTTATATAACTTTATAGGTTCAAAGAAAGTTTCACAGTCGTAGACAAGGCTTTCAACTATAAAAGCCACCTTTCAAATTTGAACAGATATTGAAATTTGATAACAATAATAATTGAAAACAACAAGGTAACGGCCAAATTTAGAGCATGGACTAAATAACGTTCTCTCAAATTGAAATAGATTGATCAATTTCTGTCTTTTGATTTGAACTATCAGAAGTTGGTAATTTACAATATTAGAATTCTTGTCTACCTAGTTTTATACAAGCATTCTAGTTTTCCACAGTTATGTCTTCTAACTCTATTTGCTCATTTAGAACATTCTTCCCAGAATATCAGTATTAAAATATATTTGGCTTAATTAATTTAGACCCCAATATTGAAGACATTTTTTTTAGAACACTAGTGTGTTTTTAATAAACAATAATTATTTTAATTACTATAGCGCTTGTACTTAATTTACATTGAAAGCAATTTGATTAAATTCCATTAACCGCTTTTTACATATAAAACACTAAAGATCCGTCCCGAGTTATAAAATATATATAATCTCTGAGTTGCTAAAAGATATAACACTAAAAAGATAAATATACTATTTTTGAAATCAATCTTTTATTTGACCAAAACAATAAAAAAATGATATTGACACTAGTAACTGACGAAACTGAAAAGAATTGAATAAATAAATTAACTTTACCTTTCCTCAAATACCAATTTTGGTGTTTTAGTAAGGATCTTTAATATTTTTTGACAACATAATATAGCCTATGTCAGATCTATAGCCTAATATGTCACTTCTTATAAGCAATGACGCTAATGTTACGAATATGTTAAAATATTTTTTCAATTCGGTCCTTTAATTTTGAAACCTACGATTCAAACAAACAAACGAACAATTAAAATTTTCCTCTTTGTAAATCTGGTAAAGATAGATACCAATAACCATTAATTTGGTATGTAGAACTTAAGTAGGTAGTGTAGGTGATCAAAAAAAAGTACCGAACCCCATTCATATAAGTAATAAAGAGTTTTCCAATCAAGATAAAAGGATCGCTCCTTATTTGATTGCAATGAACAGTTGAAGGTGTTTCGTTTCATTATCGGGAATTGTCTTTATTACGTTAAATAGGATCTTGTAAGGATCCACAAGTTAAGCTGGGGTAAGTACTTATCTTATTATTTTTCTTAATACGATATTGTGCTAAGTTCATCCGCCACTATACATATTTAAGTGAAGCGCTTATATGTCCGTAGCAGGTAAGGTATTTCACAACATAAAGTAAAATTGCCAAAGAGCCATGGAGCGCAGTATCCTTGACATAAAGCTGACAGACCGCATCCGAAACACCATACTGCGTTCCAGAACACAAATAGCCGATGTGACCCAAAAATCTACAAATTTAAAGTGGGATTAGGCTGGTCACGTCCGCCGCATGCCGGATGATCTGTGGGCAAAAATTGCCACCAAATGGACACCGGCTTATACAAGACCTCGCGGCAGACCAAAAAAGCGATGATGATGAGCGAGGACGAGCTTGACAAACACCTGGAGGATTGGTTCACAATAGCAATAATAGGGACAAATGGAAAGAGGGTAGGGAAGCCCAATAATGAGATCAGTTAGGCTTAAAAAAAAAAAAAAAAACAAAATATATAAATAAATTAATATAATATACTGACAACTAACAAGTTTTAGTTTCAAAAAAAGGAATGCTGCCAGCATCCTGGGAACTCTGCAGAACGCGTAAACGGAACGCGCACAGGATCGAATGATACTTAGCGCGGGGCACAGCGTCCCAATAACGTACCACACAATGTACATATTTCTTTGACTCTTAGCACATAATTATTACATGTACGTACACAACCTGAAAGAAAATAAAAACATCTGTATTTAATGAAAATTATTTTCGATGGACTTTAGGACAAGATCCTGTGCCACCTACTCTACACGCTTGCAAAGAGATGGGATTTTTTATTATGTTTAGTTTTTAAAGTAAATGTTAGAGGCTAAGGGAAGGCATTGAATCCCATAACACATGATGTACCTCTTGTGGGATTTAGGGAACAATTTATTGTGCATTAACCCAGACTTATACTTTAAGCCTAGTTATTTAGTAATATATACATAAGCTATGTGTTGATATACAAAAATGTATATACTTTTGCTAAATAAAGGTACTTCAAGCTGCAATTTCCGTTCATATAGTGACGTCACGACAAGCTACGTTGTGACGTTAACAATAATATTGTGTGCTAAATTATAAACTGAAAGCGTTTCGCTATATTATACGAAGTGCATTTAATAAGTACCCAGCCTCATCGCCAGAGGGCGCTGTAGTTTCAAAAGAGTTTTACCACAGTGTAGCACACTCTTTTTAAAATCTTTTTTCAAATTTTCATTCCAATCCCTTTCATTTGTTTTAATTTTACAAGTTATGGAAGCGAACATGTCGATCGGCTTTACAAATATGGAAAAAGAGCAATGGTGGCGATTCAGCGGCACACACGACTAAATTAAATTTAAAGAAGCCCCGTCTCTTTTCATCTTAGGTGGCCAGAAAGAGACGGCACGTTCTGAACCACACACAAAACAACTAAAATAACGTCAAATATGAAAAATGTAAGCGATTTTAGAGCGTACCCAATTGTATCAGCTCTAAATCTGACGTGTTTGACGTGATTTTAGATGTTTTGTCTATGGTTATTTGGTCATTTATGACGAAAAAAGACAGAGCTACTTTAAATTTAGTTTAGTCGTGTGTGCCGCTGAATCGCCACCAATATCGTTCGGTGATTCGATTCCTATTTTTGGAAGGGAAAACGCGCATCGAAATCGTAGCTTCTTCATCTTCACTGTAAATATTTTTAGAGTTGTTCTTTAGACGGTCTATAGGCCATTTGATCAATATTTTTTACCGTTTATGATTTACTAGCTGCGCCCCGCGATCTTACCCGCGTTAGTCCGGGATGAAAAGTAGCCTAAGCGTAGCCTAATTAAAGGTCTAACTTATCTTCATAGTAAATCTCGTCCAAATCGGTGCAGCCGTTGGAGCATGAAAGTGTAACATAGATTTTGAAGTTATTTGCGTATCCCACGGGAACCACAATTATTTTCGAGATAAAAAGTAGCCTTTGTGTTAATCTAAGGTCGAACCTATCTTCACACCAAATTTCATCAAATTCGGTTAAGCCGTTTGAGCGTGAAGAAGTAACAAACATACACACACACACACACACACAAACTTTCGCATTAATTATAATTATATTTTTTAATGTTGAATTTGACCGTTGATTTCCTGATGTTAAGCTTTAGTGTGGTCTAAGATGTATCATGCTTGTCTAGAAGGAACCTATTTACTCTATATTTGAAGATAAGGATTGTAGTCATTTTAAAGTATAAGGTTGTATTAACTTGAAATAATAAATTATAAAACATAAATAATATTTCCCAAACAATAATGGTACGGTACACTTCGTACGCACGCCCAAATCTCACTTGGCTAATTATTTTACACTTTATAACTAGATTTTTCAACAGGAGGACACGTAACCACACGCCTTAGCTAAACTCTAGCCTATGTTGCAGAACGCCTTGTCTGGAATATCTGGTTCTCAATGAAGCTGCCGGAACAGTTAGGTGCTTGGTGCCAGATTTAAAAGGAAGGAAATTTACAAACTGCTACTTATAATATATGTCAACCTTTGCCCTTGCTTTCTGGTTATTAAAAACGCCTTCAGCTTATCTCAAAAGCCTGCAAAAGTGGAGAACTCAGAGTTCGCAAGCTCACGCGTGCGTAACTCCGCCCACCGCCCGCTCTGCACGCTATAAAACCAAGCACAGACCTTCTGCCTGCCCATTCTTACTCAGTGCATTTCGCGCTTTACCTACCTTCCCAGTTCTCACAAGTTGCTGCTGATCGACAAAGGTAAGCTTGGTAATAGGGACATTATGTACATTTTCTTTTTGTATCAAAAATAAAACAAACTTTCGGTTTGATCTCTTTTTTTTTTTTAAGAATTTATTCTATTCGCGTTGGAAGTAAATATTGTTTGTAAAAAAATATGTTATTGGTAAAATATTGATTGCTAAAAAAGTTTTTCATAAATTTAAAATGAGGAAAACATCCGCGAGTTAAGAAAGTGATGGTAAGGGGAACTCAACAAAATCGTGTTACAAAATATTTTTTTATTAATTTATTCAATGTTTTAATCGTTCATCATGAATTCGAAATTAAAAATATAACGATATATTTTTTATTTTTCCATACAACTCTCTCTCTCCATCGCCCGATGGCTTAAATTTTAGCTTACTACAATTTAATTAACTATGTCTATTTTCAAATTATAAAAATGAACCCCCTTATTTTCCGGTTTCGCTGTAACATGAGAATGCCTTAACAAAAAAGTTTTATACTTTAGAAGGATTTTAAATGAAAAAATACCATTCTCTTAAGTTTTCACCCTTCTAACAATATCTCATTTTTTACAAGACAAAACAACGTATGTCGGTTCAGCTAGTAAACAAAAAAAAAACAACTTTAATTATTAATAATAAAACAAAATTTAAAATCATCAGGTGTACAATAATAACTACTTATTACAAACAAAATTCAATCGAAATGATCAAATGATGTCCAAATTATGATTACGAAACTTATTTAGAGCTTCCACTACTATTTCCTTCCACTATAATTTCATATTATGAAATGTTTTCCGGGTTTCCATGAAAATAAAATTGTGTTGTCACTCTTACGTTGATGAAATGAAATACTAGTACTTCTCAAATGCTCAAGACTCAAAGAGAAAAAATACCAATACTATTTATTATAGACCACTATATTATTTTTTTAATCAGTATGATTGAGTTTTTTGTTACATGCGTAAAAGAAAAATATGTAAGATAGTATTTTTATTTCAGATTTGCTGTCTCCAAACTATGATAATAGGTATACGTTGTCTCTACAGCGGCCTTTCAGCCTAAATAGATTTGAATCATTTATTAAACAAAAACGTATTTACCACATTTCTCACAAATTATTGGAATCAACCTTTGCTAAGGACAAGACCATTAACACTTAACATCTAGAACAATGCCTAAACCTTCTTTGGACATAAAAAAATGTGTTAAATTGTCAAAACGTTTGATTAACAAAACGACCAAATTATATTTATTTTCAGTTATACAGAGTCAGTTTCCTTTGTTGTAGCAATTAATACATACATATTTAAAGTACTATGATTACAAATTTCTGGAATTAACCTGTTATGGACAGGGGGCATTAACCCTTACCTGGAGCAAAACCTTCTTTGAAAATAAATAAAAGAGGTAGGTAGATTGGGCAACCTTTATCAGGACTAATTTTTACAATACAAAAAAATACATAATTGATTTTCTTTTGTTCATAAAGTCGTGTTACTGACTTAAATTACTATGCACTCCAGTGTACTTATATGCTTAATTTAATTCAGAGAAAGGCTAAATAGTTTGGGTAGTTTTTACATATTTATATTTTTTTCTGCATTTTCGGTGGCCTAGGGACAAAATTAGCCATGCCACCAAATAACGTGTGATGGGAAATAAAATAAATGTGCCTCATATAACTTTTATGTTTATTCAAAGTTTAACTTTTGTGATGTTTTTCTTAGAAATGAGACCTTTAAGAGGGCGTAAGCTTAAAGTTACGTTTTATTTTAAGAATTCTTTATATGTATGTATGGTCATATTTTTAAGACTTGGATATTTTTTTACAGTTTTGGTATTTTTTATATCCGATTCTAATTCAATACTTTTCTACGGGAAAATAAATATTTGATTTGCCAATATTTTAATATATTAAGCGCCACGAAAAGAAGTCCCTAAACATGTATATTTTATTTTTAATTTGTAATTCATTAAAATCAACTTTTGTTTTGTTTACTGGCCTTTAATAACAGGAATTACCAAAAAGTCTTTTTCCTAATATTGTGGACAACTTTAAGTATGATTTTGACTGCAATTGCATTCAGTCGCATTCATCAAATAATCTGTAATCACTATAATAATGACTCCCCTCTAAATAAGGAAAAAATCCACGTATTTTGTCCGTTATTCATTCGAACTCCATTGGTCCTACATGCGTAGGTAAACGCACATACAAATGAACTACGCAGTTCCAAAATAAACTTGTTCAATAGCACTCTACAACCTTTTTGACCCCATGAAGTATGCAAGCCGACGTTAATAGGGTATTCGGGATAATATTGAATGAAATGAAAACAACGAAATACAGATAATACGATGACGTAAGTAAGCTTTAGGAAAATACGAGTATGAACATAATATATACAAATATACAGTATTACTATAAGCAATAACCTTTTATAGGCGAATATATTGAGTATGTCTTGACAAACAACTGTAGCACTAGGGCTTTTGGAAGCGTCTCGAAAAACAATTGCATCTCCATACATTTTGTTGCGATTTTACAGCATAGGCAAAGAAACGAATTGAAAAAAATACCACTCTCGTTTTACGTGGTATTTCTCGTATAGCTGCTACAAAATTGCAGCATTTGTGAAAGATATACGAGTTGCTATCTAGATAAAATATAGAACAAATATGTTTTTTTGCCAAGACCAAAGGCTTCAAAGGTTTTGCGCTAGTTACTAACGTAGCATGGTATTCAAAAGGCTGAACCAAATTAACGGTCAGTATGGCAAAAGATGAATAGATTAATAAATATTCTTAAAAAATCGAAAAATAATCTTCTTCTTATATATAAAATTTCCATGTCACAATGTTAGTTACCGTACTCCTCCGAAACGGCTTGACCGATTTTTCCAAATTTTATATGCATATTCAGTGGGTCTGAGATTCGCCTATTATCTATATTTCATACTCCTAAGTAAGGCAAAACAACGTTTGACGTCAGCTAGTAATCCTATATAAAACAAGTTACAATAACAAGTCCCTAAATATTTTTTTGAAAATAATTCAAAATTATGTATTGGCGGCTATATTGAATTTGAAATTAAGACGTAGGTATATGACTGATAAAAAAATTAAAACCACTATAAAACCAGTAAATACAAAATAATAACTATAAAGTTCACCTTTTCTACGATAGGATAAACCGAACTTGTTATTTCCGAATACTATGTTTCCAATAAAGTAAACCAACCTTCCACCATAATATTAGAAGAAACAGAAAGATAAAAGGGAAAATTGATATTCGGGTTAATATAGGGTTGCAAAGGCGAGACAAAAATTCACGCTATGTGGTGACATGGGAATTTTCCGTGTTCTGTTCTTAAAATAGAAAAAAAGAAGATCGAGAACTTACGGTGTTCTGGTAAATTATATAAAAAAAAAATTAATAGTTATTGTTTAAATCTTCAATAATGATTTATTGATTACTAACTGTTTCAAGCGCTATGCGACGAGCCGTGACGTTACGAGTTGCACTTGGTATAATATGCAAAAAAGCATTTATTTGCCTCAAAGTTTATAAGTAAACTAAGAAGACCTTATTGACTTGCTGTATCATTTTTTGTAAATCAATTATTATTATGATATGCTAGGCATTTTACGAGGAGGGTGCGTAACCACACAAGCTAGCGACACTTTAACGAAGGCGTAGCGTGACCAGTCTGGAATTACAGGCTTTAAAGGAGCCTGGCACATACTTTTAACTTGATGGTGAGAGTAAGCTAGGCAAGTTCTAGAAAATGTTCCATCACCATTGCTAAATATCCCATTCGATAAGAATAAAGTTATATAATTGACTAGCTGACCCGGCAAACGTTGTTTTGCTTTATTAATTATTTTTATTCTGGTTTCTAGACAAATTCTAGTATAATTCAAATGTTACTTACTTATTTTAAGTGTGTATGGTATATGCGTGAAATGGGTATGGAGCGCTATGAACAAACGGGAATATTAAAATAACAAACGTCAAAAAATATTATGTTCAAGTTTTTCTAGTTTATTACCTAAAATTGCATATGACATATTAATTACGACAGGAACAATAACAAACAACATCAATCTTTTAATGCTATAGCGTGAACCTTATCCATAGCACCAATTACCACTTTCAAATGAGCATTATATTCAATATTGAGCTCATACTGAAATGCTAGACGATATAAAATTGTTTTAAAAACAAATAACCGACTCCAAAACCATACCTAATTAATAGTGTTTATTTTAACAAACATTAATTTGTTCTTCTTAGATGGCACCAACGCCAAGAATACAGGATAAATAAAAATTGATAATTGCAAAAAAAAATTAGCATATTTTTTCGAGCCGCTTGAGCATAAAAAAGTCCAAAGCAGAACAAATTACATAATATTTGTAGTGTCGTAAGCTATGACCAAAAACGTCCTAGGACCAATCGCGAGCGAAGCGAGCGCGAAAATTTTTACCATATTTTTTCGAGCCGCTTGAGCATAAAGAAGTCCATAGCAGAACAAATAACATAATATTTGTAGTGTCGTAAGCTATGACCCAAAACGTCCTACGACCAATCGCGAGCGAAGCGAGCCAGATGCGAGCGAAGCGAGCGCGAAAATTTTTAGCATATTTTTTCGAGCCGCTTCAGCATAAAGAAGTCCAAAGCAGAACAAATTACATAATATTTGTAGTGTCGTAAGCTATGACTCAAAACGTCCTATGACCAATTGCGAGCGCAGTGAGCCGGATGCGAGCACAGCGAGCTATGCGCGAGCGAAGCGAGCGCGAAAATTTTTAGCATATTTTTTCGAGCCGCTTGAGCATAAAGAAGTCCAAAGCAGAACAAATAACATAATATTTGTAGTGTCGTAAGCTATGACAAAAAACGTCCTAGGACCAATCGCGAGCGAAGCGAGCCGGATGCGAGCGCAGCGAGCTATGCGCGAGCGAAGCGAGCGCGAAAATTTTTAGCATATTTTTTCGAGCCGCTTGAGCATAAAGAAGTCCAAAGCAGAACAAATAACATAATATTTGTAGTGTCGTAAGCTATAACCCAAAACGCCCTAGGACCAACCGCGAGCGAAGCGAGCCGGATGCGAGCGCAGCGAGCGCGAAAATTTTTAGCATATTTTTTCGAGCCGCTTGAGCACAAAGAAGTCCAAAGCAGAACAAATTACATAATATTTGTAGTGTCGTAAGCTATGACCCAAAACGTCCTAGGACCAATCGCGAGCGAAGCGAGCCGGATGCGAGCGCAGTGATATATGCGCGAGCGAAGCGAGCGCGAAAATTTTAAGCATATTTTTTCGAGCCATTTGAGCATAAAGAAGTCCAAAGCAGAACAAATTACATAATATTTGTAGTGTCGTAAGCTATGACCCAAAACGTCCTAGGACCAATCGCGAGTGAAGCGAGCGCGAAAATGTTTAGGATATTTGTTCGAGCCGTTTGAGCATAAAGAAGTCCAAAGCAGAACAAATTACATTATATTTGTTGAAAAATTTTTGCTACGTTCGGGGTCTAGTTTATTAGTACATCAAATTTTATAGCTTCTTCTACGTAAGAACTAAGTGATCAAGTTATGGTATCGAGAGTTTTTCAAGCCCTTGCCTTAGTTTAACGACTGTTTGTACTAAGAGAACCTACAATTTAACGTATAATCCGATCCACAGTAACGCACAGATCAAAATATTTTTTTTTACAACAGTCATGTGCGGGAGAGGTTACGCAATAAAGCGACTTACACGCGGGTGGAGCCGCGGGCAACAGCTAGTAGTTAATAAGAGAGTTACATTGAGATAGCAAAATTATAATTGTAAACAATACGATACATACGATACATAAACAATTACGAAGGTCGAAATTTGTGTAAACAGTGTAGAGAGAGAAGTCTTCGAAGAAGAATTGTGTGAATGAAACAGGCGACCGACTTCAGTCTATGGCATAGTGTGGCATTTCACTCACCAGTAAAGCAAAGGCGCGGCAAATTTTAAGTATTTAAGATTGGTAATACTAAGCATATGAATATCAGGTTAAATTTTGTTAGTTATTTCCTTCAAATAAAAATAGATTTTTACTCGAAGTACAGTCAAAGACACTATATTTGATCAGTTATCAAGCGAGATGAAAAATGAATAAAATACTAAAATGGCCATAAAAAATAGGGGTTGATAATAAAAAAGTAAAAAATTAGGGTTGTTTGTATTTTTTAATGCCACTTTATACCAAAATGAAATAATAAAATTCGTCGAAAGATGATAAAAATATTTAAGGGTGATCAACCCTTATCACTTAGGGGTAAAAAAAAAATAGATAGTAGCCGATTCTCAGACTTACTGAATACGTATATAAAATTTGGTAAAGATCAGTCAATCCGTTTCGGAGGAGTACGGTAACAAAAACACTGTGACACGGAAATTTACTAAAATGGCCATAAAAAAATAGGGGTTGATGATAAAAAAGTAAAAATTTAGAATTGTATGTAATTTTTAATGCCACTTTATATAAAATTAAAATAAAAAAAATTCGTTGAAAAATTAAAAAAATATATTTAAGGGTGAACTACCCTTATCACTTAGGGGTAAAAACGTTCCACGTTGGCCGATTCTCATACCTACTGAATACGCATATGAAATTTGGTAATGATCAGTCAAGCCGTTTCGGAGGAGTACGGTAACAAACACTGTGACACGGAAATTTTATATATAAGATAAGATAAGTACCTACGCAAAAAAAAAATTTGGTAAAATTTATTTTCTTTGTTCTTATTTGTAAAATTAGCCATTACTTTCAACTGGTAAAGTAATGAAACATACCTCAATCAAGTTTTTATGAAAGAAAACTGCAAGAACCAGGTGATTTGACTCTATAAAGTGTTGGAAGTACTGCGTCTTGGTACAGAAGTAATTGGTTACCAAGTTTATTTGGTTGCTTCTCTCTTCATTGCAAGCTCATACTTTAGCAACTTGATTACGTCAAGTAATAAACAAATTAAGTGAGACTTGGTGTTACGTATTAAAAGACAAAAGATATGTTAACATCTTAGTGGCAACAGGAAGTTCTAATAGGTTTGTATGTGTTCATACCCTAGAACTGATACAAATACAAATACAATATAGCTTTATTGCACACTAAAAATCAAAACGTAGCTTATAAAAGAAGGAACTAACAGAGGTAGCGTTTATTTTTACTATTTGGGATCCGCGGTCCCCGATCGATATGTGAAATTGTCAATTTTAAAACAACGCTTAAATCTTATATAATTGAATAGCCACCCCAATGGTGGCGATTCAGCGGCACACACGACTAAACTAAATTTAAAGAAGCCCCGTCTTTTTTCATCTTAGGCGGCCAGAAGGAGACGGCACGTTCTGAACTACACACAAAACAACTAAAATCACGTCAAATATGAAAAATGTATGCGATTTTAGAGCGCACCCAATTGTATCAGCTCTAAATCTGACGTGTTTGACGTGATTTTAGATGTTTTGTCTATGGTTTAGATCGTACCATCTCTTTTTGGTCATTTTTGACGAAAAGAGACAGAGCTACTTTAAATTTAGTTTAGTCGTGTGTGCCGCTGAATCGCCACATAGTTAGTTGTAATTTAAATCATTTGCCATAGCTATAGATACTTTAAATATTAGTAATAAAAATAAATGTAGTTTCGTGTTTAAAACTGCCGGCAATAGACGCTTTGATCAAAAAGCTTGTAACTTTCTTTTATTCGCAAATTTAGAATATCAAATATTTACCTAAAAACAAACGGAAAACATTTATATTATGTACTATCCACATACACAACCTTTATGAATAAATAAATACGGTTCTGCGGAAGAGCACAGTCATAAGTTATAACTCGTAGAACAGGGGATTTAGTTAGCGTAATACTCCGATAAGATACGAGTAATACAAAATAACAATCCTATTTCCATTTATGAGGTAAATATCATAAATATAAAATTAGCTTACGATTTACCGACGATAGTTGAGTTCGATACATTAAAGTATTAGCATGGTATTAACAGTATTAGTTGAGTCGGTTGGTTTTACACGTGCTTTTTTAGGCTACCGTACGTAAAAGATAAAAATGGGACTCTATTACTAAGCCTCCGCTGTCTGTATCTCTGTATCTCAGAAAACCAGCAAAGAACACAAATTTGGGAGTTTTGAACTAATTTTGAAGATTTTTTTATCAAACGTGTTTTATTAGTTGGCATTGGCATTTTATTCACAAATCCCACTATAGGAGTTTAAACACAAATAAAAAAAACCCCAGATTATATTTTGTGGCTATGAAATTTATAATGGTATATTTTTTTGTCAAGTCCTGTCATATAATTTTGTTACCTATTTTAAAGAAATGTTGAAAAATATAGTGATTCGCCCTTTTTCGGCAGAGACCTGTATATTTCAAAGAGACACGTTTCTAACAGTCATGTCTGAGACACAGCCATGACTTACAGCCTGGAGACAGAAGAGTCTTAATAATAGGGTCTCGTTTTTACCTTATAGGTACGTAATCCTGTAAAGAACCCGGAGACCACCGTTAAGCACAGAGGCAGGTCACCGGGGGGGTTTTAGTGGGTACAAATCCCACATAACCTGGCTGCGCCCCATCGTAGCCAGGT
This sequence comes from Mellilla xanthometata, assembly GCA_035578125.1. NCBI lineage: Eukaryota > Metazoa > Arthropoda > Insecta > Lepidoptera > Geometridae > Mellilla > Mellilla xanthometata. Next base: position 13,365,762 of record JAPUBQ010000004.1, on the reverse strand, counting down.
ATCTTGTAGAAGATTTCCCCCTCGTCAACAAAAAAAAAAAAAAAAAAAAAGCTACGTAATCCTAATAGATCTTTACTTCAATACACTAATTGGTTGTTACAAAATGTTCTGAGGAGAAAGGAAGTTTGGTCATTTAACGAGACGACATACGGCATCGGGTATGAGGTTTTGTTACTTATAGACAAGAGAAAAACATTAAAAAAAAAACAACAAATGATTAAACATCATTGTTGTGTATGTACCGAAACATGAATTTCACTTCAATTGAAATTCGAAGAAATCTAATTTCAAGAGGCTCTTTTCGTATCTATTGCTTACATTTTAATTCGTTCTTTGATCTCATATCGTTACTTGACAATATGTTTTATATGTATAATGCGGAAAATATAGGAAACGAAATTGTTTGGTATTATTTGTTCTTCTAGTATCCGCCTAATTTGAGTCGTAATTATCATCTTACTTTCAGTAACTTTATGATTTAAATGCGACAAACATTTAACTTATATTGCAAATATTTAAAAATAATAATTATTATTATTTATTAGAACAGACTAGTTTAGCTTTAGTGGTTGTGTGAAAAAATATCGATTAATAAATCAATTCAAGAATCTAAATGAACACAAAATATTCAGTTGAAATTTTAAAATAAATATAAATGTCATCCTCATATTTAAATAGCATTTATTTTGTCTAATTCACGCTATGGTGGCTAATATTATTTCATCACAAAATAATCAGTGAGACATCGAAAATACAATTTTATGAGACAATCTTTCTACATCCGGTTAGGTTGTTTGCTCTAAATGCTTTGTTTTCTCTGAAGGAAAAGATTTGTTCCTTTTATATATTTTCTTTCTAGCATTATAAGTAAAATTTGAAAGCGAATTTCTTGTTTGTAAGTGAAACGATATTTTCAGTTTAAAATATTTCTTAGACCTTGATAAAATATTGAAATCTCTGTAAACAGAAGAAACGTTTAATTTGTGTGGTATTAAAAAGATATTTTAAATATTTTTCCTAAAAGCTGATAGGAGGTGAAGAAATGTAATTATACAATTATACAATTGACGAATTCCTAAATGATAAAAGTTTAAATGACACATATGTACACCATTTAGTGGAAAATAAATAAATCGGCTCGCTTCAAACCAATATTGCCACACCCTGATTAGGGTACATTTTCATGTTTTTATGATAATTTAATATTGTATCACATTTAAATGACGCAATAAATGATTTGAATTTGAATTTGAACAGAAAGCAAAAAAAAAACAAATATTGGTACTTTTGTCTGTCTGTCTGGAAAACTTACAAAGTACTCTAATGATTTGTACGCCGTGCACAGGTGGATTATGTATAGTTAGGAGCGTCAAAACTTTGTTTCATCAAAATAGTTATGGTCAGTTCAAAATTTACTTCAAGCGCTGCGTCTAAACTTATAAACAGAGTTAAATGCTGAACTAAATGGTTTCGGTGAAATTTAATACGGATATAATAATACAAAAAAATACTCGTTTATTCAAGCTTTCATATTTTTTTTATTTGTTGTTATATTTGCACAAGAAACACAAAATTTGTGAACATTTCAGCTTTCTAGCTTTCACGACCATTTTTAGGGTTCCGTACGCTAAAAGGTACAAACGGGACCCTATTACTAAGCCTCCGCTGTCTGTCTGTCTCCAGGTTGTATCTCAGAAATCGTAATAGCTAGAAAGCTGATACAATCACAAGATGTGTTTTTCCCGTGCTGCTGTAACAACAAATACTAACAAATAAAAAAAAATGTTAAGGGCGGTAAGTAATACAACAATGGAACAGAACCCTTCATGTGCGAGTCCAACTCGCACTTGGCCAATTTTTACCTTTTAGGTAAACGGAGCTCTAAAAAATAAAACACAAGTACGTATCCTTGTATATTAGTTCTATAATTAGGTTACAACAGTAATGTATTTTACAGGACTTAAGAATATAAATATTTACAGAGCATAGAAAAGACGAAAATTTAGTAAACTAAAAAAAATAATAATAACAAAATAAAAATTAAGCCACCCGCCCAAACGTGCCCATCAGGCTTGCCGCATTGCCTCTTTGGATTGCAAGGGAAATTTGTTGCACTAGGTATTCCCCGGCCCGCGGGTCCCGCCGCCTATCGCGGAGACGCCGCCCCAAATTCGCCATAAACTTTTTTTTTTTATCCTTGATAGGTTAGCGTTTGACTACAGCTAGCCTGATGTTAAGCTGCACTGCAGTCTACGGTGTGGCACGCTTACCTAGAAGATACCTATTAACTCTACTTTTGAAGGCCCCCGGATGATACTTCTCAGGAAACAGAGACTCAGGTAGTGAGTTCCAAAGCTTCGCAGTCCTAACAATAAAGGTCGACGCAAAGCGTTTTGTACGAAAGTTCTTCAACTCTGTATCGGTGTCTCTTCACTGTCTCTCTGCTCGTTCTGTAAACTTGTATATTATATAGCCCACACGTTATCTATAAACATTTTTTTCGTCGAAATCTGATAGGTATTAATACCACGGATACTTTATCGATACTGAAATCCCAACTCAAACTCGGTGAAGCTCTTTCTCAAACAGCGTATTGTGCGTCGCTTGCCCACTTTTATAATACCTTTCTCCAACTATGAAATTCAACAACGTCTTGTTTGCAGGAAAAGTTAGCGAAGTAGGCTTATTGTGGACTTGATGGAGTTAATACTTTGTTTTATGAATAAAAATGGTCTTTTAAATTCTATGGTATCCCATATTACTTAAACATCTTATAATATAAATGACTATCTAGAATTTAAAATTGTCATTTGATTCATATCATATTGTAATGATATTATATTACTAGAATTAGAAGTGAAAATTGACATTTGATTCATATCATATACTATTGTAATGATATTATATTACTAGAATTAGAATTGAAAATTGACATTTGATTCATATCATATACTATTGTATTGATATTATATTACTAGAATTAGAAGTGAAAATTGACATTTGATTCATATCATATACTATTGTAATGATAACATATTACTACAACTAGAATTGAAAATTGACATTGAATCATATCAAATACTTTTGTAATGATATTATATTATTTGACTTGTAACTTAAGTGCTATCAATAAATGATTTTGTATTTGTATTTGTAACGAATTAAAGCACAGTTTGGTGGTTCTTTTTCATTATATGACAAACTTGCAAGAATCATTCACCTTATTTAATTTTGTTTCTAAGGTGAATTTTATTTTGTTTTTTTTTCTTTGTACGATGTCAATAAAGAAAATAAAAATGTATTGATACATTTAAGTCTTTAATTAGAATTTTCAAATGTTATATTACTGTCTATCTATCAGCGAGCTAGAATAAACGGAAGAGTAACTCTATGCAATTGCCGCTTAGAATTTGGATCCATCTACGCACACAATTACACTGCTATCCCAACGAAACCCACACTCACAAAGCTCGCACGCGATTGGTGCCGTGCCACAACATGTGCCCCACGTGGGCGCGCGGGTAGCTTGGTTTTGCCCCGCCCACCGCGGTATTTTAAGATTACGTGTGGCACCATTTTATCGGCCAAGTTCCTATTCTATTTAGTCTTGTTTTCTGCTATCTATATAATATATGCTACGATGCTACATGCCTTCATGCCATCAAATCAATTTTTTACATTACAATTTTTCTAACGTTTTTTCACGATTTCAGGTCATACAAATCGGAAGTGTTCTCTAGTGTTTTAGTTAGCCATTTGAAATTGAATATTAGTTCTTTTTTACACAGAACATCAAGGCATTAGATTAGCCGGGCGCGTTACTACAAGATTTCGTGACACTTACACCTAAAGTGAAGCTTGCCTAATTTTTTTTGGAAAACTGTCTCGCTATGATATTGCTAGAAGGTACTTAACGATTTTTTTTTTAACTCAATTAGTAGCTGACGAGCACTAATAAATGCTCTACCATCATGCTATTGTTTTCTCTCGACGTTTTCCTTCACTACAAGCTCAAACACGTTGGCGGGAATTGAATCTACGACTAGCAGAATCTAAGGTAACCACACACCTTACTGAGCTATCATCGCTTCAGTTACCAGTAACCCGTACAGATATCTCCTCCCACGATATCTAACGCATTCAGGAAGGTTAAATATCTCGGAAAACAAGGAAGTTAGTGAAAGCAAAGTTTTAACAAGAGATTGGCAAACACTCCCTTTGTGCCTATTGTCTTACTTTAATAGGCTTTACATTGATGTTTGCTGAACTTCTACGATTGATGAATTGGAGTAGTAAATGCGTAGCATCTCGTAGCTCATTAACTCTACGGCGTAGAACTCTACGCCGTAGCGTAGGTATGAAGACTGACAGTATGGTACTCGTAATTTTTCCGTAGAAACCAACCTCGATACACAATCGAACATAAATATTGCAATTTTTGTTTTTGCATTCGGAAACGTCTTAAGTTATGAAAGGTTAAAGGGGAAAATTGCAAAGCATTTATTTATTTAACGAGACTATGTTATGTTCTAATGTACAAAACTAGCTACCTTGTGAAAAAACATGCATACGTTTAACATACGTTTTTAAATCGCTGCTATTTAAAGTTTAAAAAAACATACATACAAGTATATAACATGCACTCATAAAAATGTAGGGTATAAAATTAATAGCAAAATAAAATTGGGTATTTGTTAGTATTTATGGACCTAATTGGTCGATTTACTGAATGTAATGGTTTTTTGAAGACCTCGTTGGCGTAATGGTTACCATGCCAGACTGTCAACCAGAGAGTTCGATTCTCGGCACGGCCAACATTTTTGTGATGAACTAAATTGGTGGGCTGTTCGTTTGGCCGTTAAATATGTATCGATATAAAGTATGCATGTATAATTATGTAGTATATCAGTTGTGTTAGCAACCATAATACGAAAGAGAAATGGTGGAGCTAACCTTTACACAAAACTGTAAAAATAATTAAGAAAGACTTGATAACGCATACACTTCAAAACAGAATAGTTAAAATAAATAAATAAAAGTTCTTTATTTCAGGCACAAAATAACCCATATGAAAATTAAATCATAATAATAATATAATAATAATAAGAATAAAAAATAAAATAAAATAATATAAATAGTCACAGTGTTATGTGCCGGGTCATTTCTTATTTTGATTCATGTGAACAGAGATCCAGCGCTTAAACATTGGACTCCACACATCGTCATTAAGCACTCAATTCTTTTTTATTGCAGTTTCGTCAATTAACGTATATCTGGAAATACATTAAATCTAATACAATAGTAGTAGTACATAATACAAACTAGAAATTTATGGTTATTATGGGGCTAGCTAGCCGTATGTGTCCTAATACTTATTTAAGAAGTTAAAATTCAATCTATAGAAGAGCACAATTATCAAGCCTCTTCTACGCTATAAACGACTTTGTATCCCAAAGTGATTGATTCCTGTGAGATTCCTGTTCTGTGACAACCCACGGATTAAGCAAATGTTGACTTTCCTCGCAAACATTACTATTTGTATTCCTGAATAGGAATCGCATGTTGTAACACTGTTCATACAATATTATAGATAATTAAATAGAAAATTATCTTAAGATAATAAGAATAGAATGTCATCATCATACTTGATTGATTTTGACTTGTAACTTTGGTGTTATCAATAAATGATTTATATTGTAATATTAATAGTATTCATTCAAAACTAATTTAAAAAAATAAATAAGCAACTGACATTTATATAAAAATAATTATGCTCAGTTTCACAGAAACGTTTATATATTATGTTGTCTCTTGCGAAATTCCTCGTAAACTCAATTCACTGCATTCTTTGTTGCTGCCTCCCCACGCAATAAATAATCCCTTTTAAGTGTAATTTCCCTGAAAGTATCAAAAAGTAAATACAATTTTACACTTAAAATGTGTAAATATGATGAAAAATTAAACAAAGTTTGAAACTGAAATTTTTTATAACAAATATTTTTCGCAATAACTGCGAGTGAAAAGTGTTTTTTGGACAATGTCTATGACAAACGTGTGTTGGCAAAATTCCTGACAAGCATACAACAAAATAAGAGCGGAAATAGAAAATATAAGTGCGAAAAATGGCAAATAAAAACGGCCATTTATTTTATCTATTTTATGTTTTTTTAATGTGTAAAAAATTTCTTAAACTTTAAGTTTCCCTTACGTATTCATTTTATTGTTATTTATTTCAAAAGTTAATAATATATATGTAGTGTTGCCCAAATGCAAGAACAAGACGAGACTTAGCCAGTCTTGGTCTTGGTCTTGCGCCAATACACCTGATCTTGGTCTTGGTCTTGCGCTCCCAGTCTTGGACTTCGTCTTGGTCTTGCAGCAAGAGTCTTGCAAGTCTTGCAATTACCTATTAGTCTATTACTATTTATTAAAGTTTACTTTAAATCTTAGAAAAAACGTATTAGAATTGGAACATTGTGAGCTTGAATTAACATAGCCATAGTAAAAATCAAGCAGATTAATAAACAACTGAAGATTTGATAAGAAATTCGAAAAATCAACTGACCTATATGTCGTTTTCCATGGAAGTAACTGTTTCTTAATAAACATTTATGATTTATAAGCTTATATTTGCTAAAACATGTAAAAAAAAACAAATTAATTACAATAACTTGACTGTATTTTAAAGAACAATACTTATCTGTCTAGAAAGAGATTGAACCCTCAACTTATAACAAATTTAATAAAAGAGTTTTACGATTTATCATTTATTTGAATAAAAAATAAAATACAACACTTTTTTAATAAATACAAAACTTAAGAAATATAATGACTAAATGTACAATAATAGTACCTAAGTAATTAGTTTAAAACCATATAAATAATCAATATTATAATATATACTTACTAGAATGAATTAATATGACATCTACTACTTACCTTACCATTTTATCCCAATCATAATACTACTTGCGTGATCAGTATAATGTATTCATTTTCATTCTAAGCACTCTGAAATTTATTTATTCTTTGGAACACCTGTAGGTACTCTTAAAATTCGAAATTATTTTGCATGAGGCTACGCCCTATGGCGGCAATCAAATAGTGTCAAATGTTATGATTTCGGCGTGGCGGCAACGATTGTTTTAGATTTCAAAAGAAGCCGCCGGCGCGTGTATCATAACCATGTACTTCCAAAAAGCGGCAAATTTCTTTGAGAAGTAAGTACAAAACCTTTGATGCCGCATTATCAAAGTGCCGATGGTTAAAACATAACTATGCATGCACTCAGTTTGATTTTAATAGATATTTTTTTATTCGCTATGTTTATGGTATTAGTCGTAATGCGCATAGGTCCAGTTTTTCATATTCTTTGATACAGTTTTTTGCGTCTCATAGAATTCCTAAGCGTACCTACCTATACACCGAACTGTTACACCTAACTACTCAGTGAAATAGCGCTAAGTCCTAGCTGCAAGACGCAAGAGTCTTGCAGGCTATGTCTTGTTCTTGCTCAAGTCTTGCACGGTCAGTCTTGGTCTTGGTCTTGCTAAAAATACGCGGTCTTGTTCTTGGTCTTGGTCTTGCAAAAACGCAAGAACAAGACCAAGACTGCAAGACCAAGACGGAATTTGGGCAACACTATAACCTAACTATTATCATTTTATTATAATATTAATAATTGTAGTATTTGTTGTTAAAGCGGCACGGGAAATACATTGTAATGTACATTTCTGCTATCTATGTACATATCTATCACGGTTTCCGAGATGGTGACAGACAGCCAGACAGGGCCCCGTTTATACACTAATTTAGGATATTGTAAGTAATACAATTACATAAAAAGTGTCATGACATATAACTAAACACTATTAATACTATTAATAATAATTATAATTACTATTACCAAACAAAACACTAGCAATCACAGGTTTCATTCCACTATTCAAAGAGTTACATAAGCTCGAGTCCAATAAGAAAATTATCATAAGTTGATCTCCTCTCCCTTGTACAACTTACGAGAAGTGTAAGCAAAAGGAAGCGAACTTTCGAATGCTTTATTTTGTTATTGAATCGAGTTATAAATATTGCTAAAAGTTATTCACGTGTACGGTTTCTATTCTTAGAAACTCAAAAACAAAGGAAAAAGTACTCCATACAGGTGTGTTGCATAAAGTTGATAACACAATTTTCGGTTTCCTTTGTTATAATAATCCAAAAGCAGCGTATTACTCAAACCACTTTGAGTATTCGACACGCATCGAGGTTCGTTCTTAAGAAATATTCCTTTTATGTGTTTCGAAATATTCGTCTGAGTATTCGTAAATTTGTACCTACCTTATTTTAATGTGTTGCTTTGAATAACTTCCTTAATGTGGATTTACGAAACGAGGTTGCTTTATCTTCGCTTCACTAGGAGAATTTCTAAACAAAGTTACTTTATAATTTATTTATAGTTGATTATGATAAAAGATTTATTTATAAGCTTAACAAAACGAATATAATTAACTAAATTTTTACCAAAAAACAGTAAGCCTTAATAGTATGTCTCAATGATTTTAGATACTTTACAGTACACAACATATGTTTAATATTAAATACAAGTAAATTGATATAATCCCATGAAAAAAAAACCCACACACACACACAATAAAAAAAAACCTTACAAATAGTAGAATTAAATCTAGTCAATGTCCGCGGGTAAGGTGCCTAAAATGCTGGCTGTTTAAAATTATACTTACTATTTAAACATAAATAATTAACGTAATATGATACGAAAAAATTTACGGAGAGAAATGTATAAAAAAAAACTGTAAAAAGTGAGCCTGTAATACATCTGTGCTTAAATTATGTTATCTATGCAGTGCGTTATATAAAAGCCGCGCGAACAGAACACATCTATTTTATTCCAACCAAATAATATCACGGCATCTGAGATCTAGCACCTACACAAATAATCCTCTTTTTAATTTCCGCGAGAACAGAACACATCTATTTTATTCCAACCAAATAATATCACGGCATCTGAGATCTAGGACCTACACAAATAATCCTGTTTTTAAAACTGGTTCCAATTTCTCCAGCCAGTAACAAACGAGCACGCTCGCAGAATAAAAACTATAAAACAATTACGCGCTCTTTACGTGCGGAAAAATGGTATGAAACAAAATAATTGCACTGTCAAAATGTGATTACCCGTGGGACTGAACAATGTCTGTTACATTTACCCACACAGTTGACATTTATCTTGGATTTAAGGGCCTAATAGAGGAATAATAGTGGCGAAGAAAGGATATTGCGTTTTCGACAATAAAACGTTCTTCTTGTCAATAGTATGAAATGACAATCTATCTTATCTTAATATATATAAATTTCGTGTCACAATGTTGTCTTCAATGGACTCCTTAACCACTTAACCGATTATAATAAAATTCACACACTATGTGCAGTTCGATCCAACTTGAAAGATAGGATAGTTTAAATCTCAATTATAGTCGCAATTTTAATTTATTGCTAATTATTGTCTGTTATTATTTTACAGTCACAATTATCTGTTAACTCCAAATGATTCTAACAGATGTCGATACCTTTCGACTGGGTTGAGTTAGTAATCAATAGATGGCGCTGCTATGGTAAATCTACGAACGTGTCATATTAAGCTACACTATCTATTTTTCATAACCCTAAGTGAGGCAAAAAAACGTTTGCCGGGTCAGCTAGTTTATTATATTTCTTTCTCCATAATCAAATATCTTGTTCCAAATAAGTTGTCGTACTTGAAATGTAAATTAGTAAGATAATTTAATAATATTTGTTTGTTTTAAAAGGAATCTGTTAGGACTAATTTACTTTATATTGTAACACCATAATATGTACAGTTTTACAATAAATGTGTTTGAATTTGAATCAGCCTTTTTACCTTTGCTTGATAGGTTTGCGTGAATATATATCTACGATGGGGCAAGCTTACCTCAAAGATACCTAATCCTTGATAAAATAGTTTTTTAACGATAATAACCTTTAAGCACCTGCAGCTCGGCTAGCTAAGGTGATCTGACGCAATCATCGAAGCAAAGCAACGGTTGATGCGGACATAGTTTGGATTGGTGACCATGTACCAGACTGTCGTTTTTCAAGTGGCATTTTCACCTGGGCACTACCACGGGTTGGATGACACGTTAAATTGTAGGTCCCGGCTGTTAGGCTTGGTACAAGCAGTCGTTGAGCCAAGTCAGAGGACTTCGGGCGGCTTGAAAACTCTCGACACCAGAGCTTGGCCACTTATCTTAGACGAATAAGAAGAACCCTTAAAATATACTATGACAAATAGATTTGGTCTTACTTCTAATTTAATTTCAATTTTAAGCTCAATGGGTTTCATTTAATTTGAAAAAAAAGAAGTAGCCTAGTAAGAAAATAAAAAAAAATATTTTTTCGTGCCTAACAACACGTTAATTGCTTTACAAAAACTTAATAGAACTGCCAGGGTTCAAACCTTTCAACTTTCAACAAAGGAAATCGGAGCCAGATTTTCAAAAGCCTGTCTGATTGATGAAAATGCCGGTAGGAACAGAAGGCTTACTTGTAATACAAATTATAAATAAAACTTTCACAGTATTTATACCTACAACGAAAATACATAATTTTAAAATAGTATTCACATTTTATTTGAACATTTAATTCTTAACTCAATTCAAACAACAAATAAACGTAAGTAGTAAACGACCAACTAACTAACAACTTAACAACTACCTCGGCCAACGTATTAGTTTGGCGATCCAGCGAGGTAATGCCGCCAGCATTTTAGGAACCTTACCCGCGGACACTGACTTAGGTTTAACTCACTGTTTAATTTGTAAGGTTTTTTAATTTTTTGATTATTGTAGTATTTTTATTTCATGTAACAACAAAATATTAAGGCTGATAACTACAAACAGATATACAAAGTTTATTTTTTTGTTTTTGACTACACATTATGCGTGGATTTAAAAAACCGCACGTGACTCGGTGGCAAAAACCTCTGCTTTTCAATCGGACGGCCCATGGTTCGATCCCAGCCCTACACCAATGACTTGTTTGTCAAGTTAGGCGTGGAATTGCACTCGCTTTACGGTAAAGAAAAAAACATCGTGAGGAAACCGACATGTTTATGGTCTACAATAGCCGAAAACGAGTGTCTTTCGCCAACCCGCACTTGGCTAGCTTGATGGATTATGGCCTATATTTCTCTTCTCGTGAGAGAAGGCCCCGAGTCCAGGCAGTGAGACCGTACATTGGGCTGCTTAATTTTGCGTATGCTTATACGCGCGTTTGCAGCTTGCTTGACTTTAAGCTTTACTGAATTCTACCATAAGCATATTTAATAAAAACACTTTTTAATCTACTTAGGGTCATTTCATACCTATTATCTTGATAATGTCTTTACACATATTCACAGAACGTAAAACAATTAATTGTATTTTTTTCCTATTCAGTTCTTTACAGTATCTGTGATAAGACTTTCTTCTAGATTCCGTAATATCTTGCAACTATACATCTCCTTCAGAACCAGGACCTTTGTATTTGACCTTACATCGCGTTGAAAAATAGACGCATCAATTTATTCATGACCGTAATATACATACGTAAAGTTTCTTCAATATAAAAATGACCGCATAGAGGACGGAAATACCAACTAGACTGTAATGTAGGCTGGAGTTGGAACTTTGTCTCGATCATTCGATTACTAAACTGATTCTAGATGTGAGTAGCTTAGGAATTTCTTGATCCGCACCTTGAAGACGAGTGGGAATTCGCTCCGAAAAATATTGCTCGTCCTGGTACATGTTTAAATTAGACCAAGTTATACCGTAAGTTTTTCATTCTTTCTCTTATTATATAAAAAAAAAACTTTGTTGATTGAGAGATAGAACGGAGCGAATGAATCGTCTCCAGCTCAACTCGGAAAAATGCTTTCGCCTGACGCACACAATTTTGCAAAGTATGTGATAGCGTAACGATTTTCCAGTTTTATTGTTTTTAATTCAGAATAAAAAATCGTAAGAGTTCCAAAACACCATTAAACGTAAAATTCGCTCGATAGAAGGAACAAGTCCACTCTCGACTTTTTTTTTTCAATGTCAAATAATCTTTATTTACATAATAATATTACAAGGAACACAACAAGTGTATATTAAATCCTAGCAGTGACACGTTATTACAATTTAAATGTTTTACAATTCGGAACAATTAACAAAAACTTATGTCATAATTATAATTTTAGAATAATACTTAAATAGTTTTATAGAATAATATAGATAAAAATAACATTTTGATATACGTAAACTTTAGAAGAGAATTACATTTTTTGCCTAATTATTTATAAACGAAGTGACTAGAAGAACAGGTAGATACATAAAATCTTGAAATAATAATGCACAACAAACAGTACAAACTATAGCAGTTAGCGTGAGTCAGACTACCAAGCAGCGCCGGCGCAACCATCCGCTGTCGGCCGCCTGACGATTCCGAACCCAGTCTCGTTGAAACACGGGCGGGTTTAGATTGCGCGACTCTCGACTTGAAAGTCGCTGTATTATAGTCATTGGGGAACAGGATATTCGGCAAGGAATTATAAAGACTGCGTTAATTATATAAAGTTTCTTTCCAGACTCAACGATGCTGAGCAAGAATATCGCCGTCGCTATCGCCGTGGTTCTGGCAGTAGTGTGCCTCGTCGAGGCCCGCGAAGAGAACCCGCACGAAATGGCTGATGCTCTGAGGCTTCTTCAGGAACTGGACCGCTACTACACGCAGGCTGCTAGACCGAGGTAAGAGACCCATAGTTCATACAAAGTTACTAACTAACAAACCTCTAAAAGGCGGCTTAAATACACCTATACAGCTTTTGTTAAGACATTATTGTAGAGAGTTTAGCCGCGTCTTACAAATTTGAGCAAAGCGACTTCCGTAGTGGAAACGTCACGAAATAAAATCAACAATTAATAAAATTAACCTCGTAAGCTCTAATGATTCACTTCGACATCAATACACTTCGGCATACGTTACGCCGCGCGTTGGTATTTTTTTTATCGTACTGTTAGTTTCTTTTTCGCGAAATTTCGAAAGTCTTAAGACTAAATAGGTTTGTTTAGACATACTAAAGACTTCCTTTAAAGGTTTTGCGTCAATTCCTAGTATCCCTTTATATATGGTATTGATAACTAAGAAAAAAGCGGTTATAGGCGTATAAATTTCCCTAAAAAACATTGGGAACTACGCGAAAAAAATCTCACACATTTTATAGCGACACGACAAACTTTTTCAATAAACTGTTTTTTTTTTTAGTATCCTCTAAGTTGTAGAACAGATATTATTACTAACATATATCTCTTGGCCTAGATGTACCGATACCTTCTTAATAAGGTCATCAAGTCATTTGGCAGATAGAATCATTCTGATGGTTTTATGTCATACATTTCTGAAATACATCAGCCTTTTAAGATTTATAAAGCAAAAAATCTCAAGGTTTTTATTCTACATAAACGTCTTACCATTTACGTCGAAGTGTACAATTCATAGACTACGAGTATACCCCAAAAGTTTAGCCACTCAGAATATGCGTCATAATTACTAAAACATAGGTGGGATGAAATATTTAGTTAGTAGGGTATGCGTCAAGAACGGAAGTTCCATTATTAGACCCATAAATATGCAAATTTTCCTAATTCAATTATAATTTTATCAGCTGAGAGAAGGACGTGATAATCTGTTTTGAATGTCCAGGATAAATGTCTCTTATATAATTTAATTTGGATATTTCTTTTAAGATCTAAAGTCATATGGCCATATGACTATAAGTTTAGCTACTATAAGACTATAAATGAGCAAATCACATATATTATTCTCGTTAAGATTTAACCATGGATTCAATATTAATTAATGTGTATCTAATCTAAAATTAATTAAATTAAAAGTATATCTAATTTAAAAAACCAGTGCCAGTGGGAAAAGTACCTAAAATGCCAGTCGAGTTGCCTCTTTGTGTAGCAAAAGTCATATTATTATCGTCACAATTTTTTACATAATTATTGATTAGTATTTTGCTACGCAATACGTAAAAGCTAGAGATTAAAAGTTATGCATCGTATACAAAGTAACAAAAAACCATTTAAACCTGACAAAGTGTTTCCTCGTTGGTCATTAAATAAAACTGTAATGTCAAGTTGAAATTGAAAAACTTTTCTTTGAACAACGATATTATTTACTTTCATACTACCTCATACATTCTAATATTTTACAAACAACTTAACAAACTGCGTCTCGATATTTTAAAAGAATAAAATTTAATAGAAAACTTCAAAAAAACCTTTTCTTGGCATCACTGGTTAATTTGTATATTAATTCATATAATATATATTAATAATAAGTCCAAACCAACTTTGGAGAATAGCCTCTAATAATTTCTTATAGTGCTCATATTAAATATCACTGTACACAATATCACATATTGAGTATAAGATATGCCTTACATTAAAATAGAACACAAAACTAGTTTAGAAAACCACTCCGGACAGAACTTATAATCTAGCGATTTTTAAGGCGAGAGTGAACCGGTTCCTTCTAGGTAAGCGCGCTCCACCGCAGACCTCAATGTCACTTAATATCAGACGAATTGTGGTCAAGCGTTGACCTATCAGAGTAAAATAAATAAACAAATAATAAATACCTGACAAAAAGGTACCTATAACATTGGCACTAACAACTCCCAACTCTTATTACTATTACGCTACAAAAAACTATGACTTGATCAAAAACGCAATAATTACTCATTAGAATATTCAAGTCCTGTGATCTAGCAAATCGCCTAATTACAAAAGCGACTTTAGGTCTCCACAATCTTCCAAATCAGAGAAAGCCTGTGACAAACGCCGAAACAGAATACCTAAACAAGCAGTGGGCCGTAATTTCGAAGCTGGCCTTTATCATTTGACAAGAGAAGCTTGCGTGCACGATGACCGCTGAATCGAGATAACGTTGAAGCAAAATACAGTGCCACGGGAGAGAACTGTTGGATAAAGGCTGTTGTACACAGAGTTTTCAAGTTGACCTTTCCTGTCGTATTAGTGCTACTTGCAAGGCGCTCTTCGGAACATTGTAATGATACGTTTCAACGTTCTACCTCCACACTGTAAGGGACAAAACTTTATAGGCAATGTCGTGTTTTTTGTGTGTTTTTTTTTATATTGATGAATAGGCTTACGTTTGTCCGCAACTAGCCTGATGTTAAGCTTGACTGTGGTCTAAGATGTAACACGCTTGCCTAGAAGGAACCTATTTACTCTAGATTTGAAGATCCTCAAATTGTACTTCTCGGGAAAAAGAGGCTCAGGAAGAGAGTTCCAAAGCTTCGCAGTTCTCGCAAAGAAGGTCGAAGCAAAACGCTTTTTGCGAATCCTCGGAACTTTGACAGTTTATAAGTTTTATATATCTAATACTAAATAGCCGTGTGGGAAAAGCTAGTTTATACGTAAATGGCCCTTTTAAACGGATCCAGTATAATTGCGGTGGAGACAGTTCTGATTACTTATACAAAAAGTCTTTGAAAAATAGCATTATGTTGATTAGATATTTTTTTACCAAAAAGCTAAGTAAGAGATTTTGTAAAAACGCTTGTTAGAAAACAAGCCAGTCAACTTTGCGATAATTATAAGAAATGCAGATAAGGATACGTTAAATCATAATTATGATATGAGAACATTAAAAAATTCTAGAGTAGACCAAAACGAAAGCTGTTGTCGAATTTAAACTCCATTTGTGCGCCAATTGCGTGGAAATAGAACAAATTGAGCTAACGGGAAAGTTGATTTTTAGTTCAATCATTACAATGGTTTCCGTATTTGGAAAATACCTATTAGTATTTTTACAACAGAAATCTTGTATGCTTAATGGTGGAGCATATTTTGAGCCCGCATGGTAAGCTACCACCAATCAAAAATCAGTCACTAATCACTTTTCCTTTGTTTTTTTGACTACCCAGAATTGGAATGTCGGAGAAGAGGGGGTTGCTTGTTAATTGACACAATTTTCAGTTTCTAAAAATTTATTATATTAAAACATGTTTTTATTAAATGCAAACTAAAAAGCTAAAAATATTCAATTACTTAGAAATAGACAAAGAGTCTAAGAACAAGACAATGTTAGACTTAATGATCTTTAGACATAAAGTCGTTTGCCTAGGTACGAAAACTCCATTATAAAATGAAAAAGTCAAAGTAGCACGTGAACTGAAAAAATATTTTATTGGTAGGATTCATATACGTAAATGTAAGATTAGTTCAAACATTAAAACTAAGCCTTTCGTATGTTCATAGTTAGTGAGTATTTTTATTAGTCTCATTCACAGTCTTTGTAAGAAATGAACCGGAAAGAAAACTTCTAAAGTTCTGACTCCCATAAGACACAATCTTCACGGTGGGCACCGCGCTCTGATTGCTAAACTTCCGACTTAGTTCTCCAATCACTGATACAAAGTAAGAACTTTGTAAGAAAATAGTGCAGACTTGTAAACTCTACAACATATTCGAAGGAAATTGTAAAAGAGAGGCAGTATATTAATTGTAAAACTGCTTAGAGCGAGAGAGAACCAGAGAGTTGAATGAATAAATAAATAAATCGTTTATTGCGGCAAAACATATTTTCACGTATCAAGACATCCGTGTAATAATTTACAATTTCTACGTAAAATAAATAGATTTTATTTATTTACAAATAACTATACATTTACAATACAAATTATTATAATTATTTTTGGATGTACACAAAGTTTGTTATTTTTAAACGGTTTCGGAGATTATGTAAGAAAAAAGAAATAGAATGTAAGAAGTAATCAAATTTAGAGTTTAGAATAGTATTCAAGCCAGTTTTGAGTTACTGAATAAACATAGGCATAATCTTGAATACATCGCTCTATCCTTATGAATAAATCCATACGAGAACATAACTTTGGCCTGAGGTGGAGCATATCCAGTCCGGAATAACTGATTCTCAAGTAGTCTGCCAGAACACTCTATCATCATAAAAATATTTATAGATCGCCTGATTGGTACTAAAATTGGTCTAAATGTTCTAAGGGCTGTTTGGAAATTAGTTTTTAAGTAATAACCGTTCGTCATTTATATTATAACTACAAAACTGTAATTTCTAAGGTAGCCGATGTCATCGTTTTTAAAAAACACGAAATGGTAAGCTCGAATTTTAAAATCGGATTCTTAATTCGTAGTTTTTTTTTGCCTTGTTAATTTTTTTGTAGTGTAAATGTATATATCGAACATCATTAAATAAATTGACGTTCGTACTAATAAATATACCTAAACGTAGTTATAGCAAAAAATAAAAACACAAAAAAGACATGGACCGTAACAAAAAGATCTATCTAAAAGCAATTTATTGTCTCAAACCGGAAAACAACAAATAGATTTGCGTCAGGAGCTGGACAAATCAATTGATTATTTTGATCTGTCGTATTACAGTTCTTATCAAAGACGTAACTATGAAAAGCTGACAGAGGATATGCTTCTTATTGGTAATAGGTATCTCTTCTATTAAATAAATAATGAGACCCCAAAATATAGATGATAAGAAATATTGATATATTATTGAAGAGGGGATTTATGCCAATAACTCTCCAGCAAATAAGCACAAATTAATCTTTGTCTTTATTTATTAAATATCAATAAATCAACAATACTTGCCGTTCATTTATTGATAGCTTTGATCAAAAAGATAAACGCCTAATAATAGAGTTAAACCTTTAGGTAAACACAGATAAAGGTTGTACAGTTAAATGTTTAAATATAATCTAGGTTTATTAACTAGAGGAAACCGCCCGTAGCTCGGCTAGCTAAGGTAATCTGACGCGATCATCGAAGCTAAGCAACGGTTAATGCGGACGGTGTTTGGATGGATGCACAAGACTGTCATTTTACAAGTGGCATTTTCATCTGGGTACTACCGTGGATCGGATGACATGTTAAATTGAAGGTTCCGGCTGTTGGTCTTAGTACAAGTAGTTAATAGTTAAGCCAAGTCAGAGGCATTCTAGCGGATTCAAAACTCTCAACACCACTTGCAAGTACCAAGGTGTAGATTAGAAATGCAGAGCTCGTGCCCACATTCAATGGCTATTAAAATATTTAACAAGTTACCAGACGACCTAAAGCGTATGGATAATGTTCAAACTTTCCTGACAAACAAAAAAATACTCATAACAAAAAGTTATTATAAAATAGAAGATATTTAAATGACGGAACACTAAAAAAATTTACATGGTTGCTCATCTCCAGTAAATAATTGCAATGCCTTATGGGTAATTATGTAAGTGTAAAGTGATATAATATTGCAATAAATTCTTTGACTTTGACTTTGATATAGTATGTATAGTAGGCAAATAAGTATAATATGCTCAAAAAGAGGAGGTTCAGCATAATGCTAAGGCAATGCAAGGGCAAAATCTTGAATTCACAGTTTTTTTTTTCATTATAAATTATAAGCAATAAAAAATATCACAAAAACTGCTTAAAGACCACCTAAAGACAAAAGATATAGTAAAACAACTCTAAGAATATTTACATTCATAATGATTCCGAATAAACACAAAAACGAAGCGAAAACTATTTAGTAAGTAGTTTTCATTAGAAAAAAGTTAAACCAGTCTGGTAGTGAAAATCTGAATAGGACTTATAATATGAATTCAGTTTAAAACACGACTAATAACTGAGAGTTATAAAACGTTTCTCAAACGTGACACGTCTTAGCCTTTGTCGGAATGGGGGTCCAAGTTAAACGGCATAGAGGATAGATTTTTCATGACAATATGCTAAAAATAACTTGATAACAATATGCGTTTATTTTTTATCCAGATACAAAAAGCCATTTAAGTCTTTTAAGTGTGTTGTACACCTTACACTAAAATACCTATCCATAACCAATATGTAACACTATTGGAAACTGCGATGAGAAATAAAAAAATGGTTGCCTGTAAAGTCGGTTTTACGGGCGAAGATTTTACGTGACAACGTCTGCCGCGTGCTGCGCGCGCGGCAGACCGATCATAGTTGAGTGGGAGAGAGACGCAAGGCATTCGGCGGGCCTCTCTCTCGTTCGGTGACTCATCGTAACGTTACCGGGCGTTACACTTTTTCATAAGTGACTCCCAGCCGCAACCTAATTTAAGACGTTGTCACGTCAAAATTAATACATAACATTTATACTTTTATAGAAACTTAATATGATAAAAAATAAAATTTGTAAAAATAATCGGTACAAATAAAAAAAAACATGTCAATTTGTGGTGGTACCCACCCACCACCACAGATTATTTTGATTAATTATTGTATACATGGATCTTGGATTTTAAATTTGTCATTATGTTATGTATTCTACATGTTTAGCCGTTTTATTTGATAGTTGAAACGATTTTTATCAAAAATAGATAAAAACACTCATAAATTTACTAATTACACATTTTAAAAGAACATAACGAAATTGAAATCTGTTGATACGTTCGGGAACTAAGTACGCTGTCACAGACAGATACGTCAAAATAGTAGTTTTTTGGGTCGAGAGTTGCTTTCTCTGTCTACGGTCGAGAGGTTATTAAAATAAAATAGATTGAAAAAGTCAAATATTTTGACATGCCAAGTTTCAAATGCCTATTTTTTACTTTAGTCCAGTTTTTTTTAATAATATTTATTATCCAACTTGATTTTTGAACTTTAACCTTAGAGTTAGCAGCGTGGGTGTTATGTCGCCTACATCGTTTCCCGAACACCAAACAGGATTATGCTCTTTAACGCAGCACAAGTATTTCAAAGGCTATGAATTTTCTGGCGTAAAAATAAAGTATTTCTTTGTGGAATGCTGTAAAGAGATTTAAATGAGCCCGTACTTTCCGTTAAAAGGATTTCAAATCTCTCCAAAGTTATATTTTTGTAATGGCCTCACGCTGTCAGTAAACGAGGAAGACGTCTATTAAGTTTATCTTCAAAAATGCTTTAGCTAAATTGTTTTTTGACTCAACAAGTTGTCAACAACAAAGCTAGCTAAAACGATCTTTTGACGTGTTTCGTATATAGGTTTTTATGTATTACGATATTTATATGAGCATTCACGATTTTTTTTAGATTTCAGAAGAATAATTTTCTATTTTCTAAACCTCCGAGATTTTTTTTAACGCATAATAGGCTTGCACTTGACCACAATTCACCTGATGTTAAGTGACACAGTCTAAGATGAAGCGCGCTTACCTAGAAGAAACCGGTTCTCTCTAGCCTTGAAGACAGTAAGGTTGTATGTAGTTCAGTGGGAACCGGGATTCCGGCAAGGAGTACCACAGTTTGGCCGGCAGTACTGTTAATTGATTTTCAATTTATCATAGTGTATGTACTCTACTAGTCAAGCCTTTGATTTGATGCCCTTATTGAAGGAGTTGTAAAGTACGAGTGCTATGTAATCCCCTATTTTGTAGCTGCGGACCGATTTTTATCAAATGTAGCTAATAAAACGCCCGATCAACAGCTTTCAAACATAAAAAAAAGAATTTAATTCTATTGTCTTGGGTAGTTATATTCCATGTAAATTAATTCTTCTTCTTCTTCGAATGAGCTAAGTGGCCAAGCCTTGGTGTCGAGAGTTTTCAGCGTTTGACTTGGCTGTAGCAGTCGTTACTGCTTGAACTAACCAACAGCTAGGATACAATTCGACGTGCTATTCGACGCCCAGATGAAAACGCAACTTTTTCAAATTCAGTCACGTGCTTGCTCACCCATCCAAAAATGACCAGATCAACCGTTACTTAACCTCGATGATCGCGTCAGATCACCTTATTTAGGCGAGCGTCAGGCGCTACTGTAACAATATTAATGTACGAATGTACGTTAAATATTAAAATGTGTTAGAAAACTTGCTTTGACGGCTTGTCCATTAAGTTATTAGCTTAGTAGATATTCATTTTGATAGACTTATTAAATTTGCCAAAGTTATCTATGTAGACACATTTGCGTGATACAATGTTTACTAAAACTTCGTATGCGACTTAAGAGGCTGTAAACAACTTTATTAGGCTGTGAAAAACAAGGCTGATGGATTAGAAGCGAATTAAGCTCATTTTCTGTTATGGGAAAATAGCATCAGTACCAAAGTTTATTTTGTCTTTTGTTTTAGTAGGTTACTATATTTTGTGCCACGTAACTGTTTTCTTTTATGTTTCTTGTGAATTGTTTATTTTTGTTATTCGTGTCACAAAATAAATGTTTCTTTCGTTCCTTCTTTCTGAATTTACTTTCTTCAAGCTCTCAGCCAATGTAACTTTTTTAAACTTTGTCCAAGAAGGTAATTATCAATTGCTTTTGATTAGGTCACAAATCACTAATTTAATGATTATTTATTTTTAAAGAAAATAAAATTAATCATTGGATGGTATTCAGAAAGTATCGATATACTACTTTCTATCTTCGACAATTTTGGTGTCACCTGCCTATTTTGTTTCAAAATATTTCGATAGGTAAACTTTATTTGAAAAACTGTTTTGTGCTACGCAACATGCTTTGTTATTCGAACGTTTGACCACAAAGAGCTCTATGAATATATTTACGTTTTAAAAGCTGTTTTTTTTTTCAGTTTAGAAATATTACTTTATTTTATAATTTAATCTTTTGATCGTATTGTGTGTGAGTGTGTTATTATATGTACTTTTATATGTTGGTATTTATTATTTTGTATTTATTTACTTAAATATATATAATTTTCGAATTCAAATATTCTGTTACATTATAACATCTCGTCTCCAAGTTCTTTCTATGTGTACATTCTAGGAATTGGTTGCCTAGAAGAGATTGCTTTTAGTGATAAGGTCGCCAGTTAAGGCACTAGTGTTTAAGTACCTTTGTGTTTTATGTAATTTATTTTTAGGAAGTGTTTTAATCATGTATTAATCTATCTATTTCAATAAAGTGTCTATCTATATCTCTACATATATTTGATCTCTATCTTGAAAAATAGCCCCGATTAATTGCCTGATTATTGCTATTGAGAAGGGTATTTAAAAAAATAAAACAATTATATCGATTACCGTATAATAAAACGATTTTAAAATTTAAAGAAAATATATAGCTTATATTACTTTACATCTCTCCTCTGACATTAAGATTGTCAAGTCTTGGAAATTCACAACCCGTGGATGGAAATAATTAATTATTCTCAAAGACTAAGGAAATAAATTTACATCAATAAGCTTGACAACAAATTATGAATCGAAGCAAACTACGTAATCCTTTGCATAATTTCTAATAATTATCATTGGCGTAGGAAGCTTCGCAATACATAGATAGACAGAGTTATTTTAATATGAAAATCCGTTAACACCCCGATATACAACGGTTCGATGCATCGAATAATGAGAAAGTGAAGTGGGAAGCTAATTAGAGGACCCATTCAACTGTTATTAAGCTATTATCACTGTAACGCACTGATATGTTATCGTCGACATCCAATCGAGTTTGAAAAACCGGGATTAGATTAGACATGTGACATCGTTTTGCTCGTCGATAGCCGGTACTTACAAAGCTGACTAACGATGCCGTTATTATTAATTTTTACTGAGAATTGTATTTGTTTTCGCAATTTTTCAATATATTATTCAGATGGATGTAAATATTTTTTTTGTAATACATATGTAATTTGGCCCATTTAATTTCTTGTTTACTGGCATTAACTTATCCAACCGTTAACACGAGTATGAGATATTGCTGCTTTTTAACTAGCTTGGTAACGGCAATCAAATATTACTCATTCGTTAACTATTACACTTTGATTATATATCTCTTGTACACTTAGCTTATCCCTTTATTATGTTTTTTTTAACTCAGCAGGAAAGTGTGTATTATTTTAGGGTTTCATTCATAAATTTTATTAGGTATTTATGTTATTAAAATTAGTAGTTTCAGTCAAGTCAAGTCTAGGAAGAAGCTACTAAGATTTGGTAATACGACATAAAAACAGAACCAGTAGCATCGCCTCTCATAATGGTCACTTGAAAAACTTATGCTGATCTTCTTTAACGTCCCTTATCTATGTCACACTCCAAACTAGTGATGTGACCATGCTACATCGATATCGATATATTGGCAGGATTGACCGTCGCGACGTAGCCGATGACCGAGTGGACCCAGAATTATTAGATCGGGCCGTGCGGCTACTTCAACTACAGAAATTAGACAGCTTTTACTCCTACCACACGCGACCAAGGTACGATCGGTGTTGCCCGTCGCACGATGCACGTCCGTTATTGTCTTGCATGATTCGTATCGAACTGTTTGAAAAAAAAAGTTTGAAAAAATAAATAACTTTTAAGAACGTGGCTCAGCCCTATTCCCGAATTTAGGGATGGCTAGCGATGTTCTTCGACAGATTAGTAACATTGCCCAACTGCATGATCGGGTTTGTACCTAATACGAGTATATAAAAAATAAAATTTTTCACTATCACAAATTTTAATAATAAAATGAAAACAAATTTAAAATAGCAAAACATTTGAAATCTGCTAAAAACCGTTTCTAATTTATATCCTCGGTCAAATAACTTCTAGAAAACAACAGAAATAGAAATTTCTGCTAAACGAATCTATACTGTATCTATTATTATCTTCTTTTTCTTCTGATTTAAAGCTAGGCTCTTGTCGGTGGAGTTTTCACTAACATAGTCCATCTTTTCCCAAGATCTTGACTTTGTCCGCCTATTTTGTCCTCCTATTTTCTTCTCAATATAGAGCATTGAAGTCATATAAATTATTGTAGGCAGTAAAACATTTATACACAAAGTGTAAATCTAACAATACATTTGCCAATCTTACTATAAATGAATAATCATTAAATAAAAAAATATTAATATTTGATAATAATATATTAATTTCACATATTCGTATACGATAGCATTATCATTTATTTACGGAAATTTACAGAAACCCAAACAAAATGCAATAACACCAACAAAGTTAGTTTTTCATATAACAATATGATGAATGATAAAAACCAATTTTTCACGAAACAATTACAAATATTTATTTTTCTAAAGATTACGTATACATTATTTTTTATGGTAGCGTAAATTGTAACAAAATTGCATGGTTGTTTTTATTTTGAGATATATTAAAAATTTGTCACTTTTCAGAGATAATTTCAAAAATCATGGGTATACCTTGTAAAATACCAATTTGTTTACTTGGGATTCCATCAAGCTGAAAAAAATTCAGTAAACATACTAGTATGATTTTTAACAGTAGGTTGCGTAAGTATTGCCATGCGTAAAACGTGCCTAGTCTGGTATTGCTTTCTCTCAAGGGAACACCCGGCGGCTGGCGGCAGATTTTTAGGGTTCCGTATCTAAAAGGTAAAAACGGTACCCTTTTACTAAGACTTCGCTGTCTATCTGTCTCCAGGCTATATCTCAGAAACCGTAATAGCTAGAAAGTTGAAATTTTCACAAGATATGTCTTTCCCGTGCCGCTATAACAACAAATACAAAAATAAAAATAAAATAGTAAGGGTGTACATACAGTAAACGTGTTTTTTTCGTTTTTTTTTTGCTATATATCAATAACGGTAGCATGTAGACACCTAAAATTTTCACGGAATGTATAATTGTATACCTTTCAAATTAAATAAAATAAATATTTAAGGGGGGCTCCCATACATTAATTCTACGGAACCCTTCCTTCATGCGCGAGCCAAACTCGCACTTGGCAATTTTTTTTTAATTTTAAGATCAGTCAATCAGGTTCTTCTTTGATGTGCTACTGTTGATATGAATACATTTTTGTTTGTTTCAGGTTTGGCAAACGCTCCGAATCCTTCTCGAACTGGGCCAAGGATGTTGAAGTAAGTTTTCTATTTATAGATATTATTTACCTTACATATTTACTAAAACAACAAGGAAGAAGGGCAAGAAGCCGACCGAGGAAGACATGGATGGATAACTATATACTCGTACAAAATACGAATACATAAATACGTGATGGCGTACTTAAATAAATAGGTATATGCCTATTTATTTAAGTCAGCTATCAGCTTAGGATATGTATGGATTGTCAACGACGTATAACAAGTATTTTATGTTCATAATTTTATTTCTCTAGTCGACAGCACTTTTTACAGTAACTATAATTTTAGAAGTAGTACAATTAAGCACTTGTACTAACATTAATGAATTTAATTTCCTGCCTTACAATTAAAACGATGAAGGGTCGTTTGACATAAAATGAACTAATTTCTGACTAAATTGTTAAATTATTCAAATCTATTTCATCAACAGGTGACACAAAATTAAAACTTTATCAAAGTTAAATTCAGACATTTTGAAATTTCAGTTTACTCAATGAAATTAGGAAATGCCTTTCCGATGTTGAATCAGGCTTGAGAAATATTGAAAATTCATCTAAATATATAATTTTCTGTCAAAGAAACGTTGATTTACGTTAATACAAAGAAAAACCTTCGCTCATAAATTATGAAAAACCAATTACGGGTAAGCTTTTGCCCTTTTCGCTTAACGTGAAATTTAGAATAATTTATTTCTACAAAATTAAGATGTGGATGCAATAATAAATCAATTAATATTTTTTTGATCGGAACAATAATTTTTAGCTAAGTCAAAGACGTGATTGACCGAGCGAAGAGACGCAGTGCCAACAGCCTAAAATTGTTATTTTTTTGTCCTTATGTTTGTAGGTATTTTTAGATTTTGACGCAAAAACCATAATATTTAACTAAGATGTAAACCAAACGCCGTACCTATTCGTATAACAAGATTACAAAGTTTTTAGAAGAAAACGAGGCAGATCAACTTTCTAAACTGATATTGTAAACATGCAATAAACATAAGAAAGAGACAGAGACATAAAAATGCTGGCTGGTACCTCGCGCAACGAATATATCTTGCAATTCAGCGCGGGAATGCTGCAACCAACTTAATTAATACTCATATTATTCCTCCCATTTTTCATTGAATTTATCAAGGGCGAGATATTTCGAAGTTTTAAGTTAAGTTTAACTTATCCTCCAACCCGCACTTGGCCAGCGTAGCGAATTATGGCCTATAACTCTCTCCTAGTGAGAGAAGGACCCGAGTCCCAGCAGTGGGAAAGTAAAGTGGGCTGCTTAAGCTAAGTTACTCGTAAGTTTACGAACGGTGTTTAAAGAAATGTTGCCGCGAGGTCAGTTCGGAATTCAGTAATATTAATTTATTATAGTTACTCTTTATTCACTCCTCTTTAAAGTCCAATATATAGACCTACAAAGCTAGGATAGTGCGTCAAAGAGAATCACCTCTGTATTGCCTTGCAAGTCCCATAAATATTTAATGTCTTCCAAGATGCAATATTGACTAGAATACGCTTTGATATTGTTATAAAAGCTTTACAATAACTGGTCTCGTTCAACCAATATCTGCAAAATGCACATGTCATGAATAAGTATTGGAATAGTGATATTGATATATTTAGAGACTAGGGTACAAAGAGGGTCGTATCTTAGGAAAGTGAAGTCTCATCAACGAAGTTTCACTCCGCGTGGCTGGTCTCCTCACACATATTTAATTTTGTCTTCTATTTAGAAATTATTATTACTATTGTAAACACGTGTAAAGCAAGGGTGTGTTAATTCTGAAGTCAGATCCTACCATAGCTTCTTGTTTCTTAGCCGAAGTACTGGCAAACTATTTCTGGAGTTACCCCACTTGTTTAGTTCAGAAATAGTTGAGCAAGCTGTTGCTTATTGTGGGAGGGAGAATTCTCAATTGTTTTCAAGGTTTCGTCAGTGATAGAGCATATTTTATAATATTCACTGCTTTTTAAATTAAAGTTGGGGTATTTTTCAAAGATTTATAAATAAACTAGCTGTCCCGGCAAACGTTGTTTTTGCCTCATTTAGGAGTATGAAAAATAGATATTATATTATAGAAAAATAGATAGTGGTAGCGATTCTGGTGTACATACGACTTAACTAAATTTAAAGTAACTCTGTCTCTTTTCACCATTAGTGAAAAGAAAGAGACGGCACGTTCTAAACCATAGACACAACAACAAAAACCACGCCAAATATGGAAAGTGTAGGTAATTTTAGAGTTGATACAATGGGTGTGTTCTTCTATCACCTACATTTACATATTTGACGTGATTTCAGTTGTTTTGTGTGTGGTTAAAATCGTGCTGTCTCTTTCTGTTCACTATAGATGAAAGTGACAGAACTACTCTAAATTTAGTTTAATTGTGTGTTCGCCAAAATTGCGTCCAGTAGCCGATTCTCAGATCTACTGAATACGCAAGAACTTGGTAAAAACCGGTAAAGCTGTTTCGGAGGAGTACGGTAACTAACATTGTGACATGGAAATCTTATATAAGAAGATAACCTATGTTTAATTAGAAATTCAGCGCTTTTAAGACATTTTTTTCGATACGGAACCTTTTATTTGTGAGTTTGCCTCGCACTTGACCAATTATTAAATGATAGTCCAGTCAATTTAGACATTCGAAGTTACCTAAATTACAACCAAGCTGAAAATCGGTATGATTGTTTCATCATCATCATCATCAGTCTATGCTCGTCCGCTGCTGGACATAGGCCTCTCCCAAGGCGTTAATTTTTGTCTGAGATATTTTTATGATAAAAACTTACTGTTTTGCTGAAAATCGCGAAAAACTCATTTTTTTACCTTTGACCGTGAATATTTTTTTTCCTTACACGGTAAAGATGGGGAACTTTCAAATTTTGTTTTTAATTAGGTAACTACTCTTATTTTTTGGTCTATGACATCGTACGGTGGTTATCACGTCAGATCACCTTAGTTTGCCGAGCCACAGTAGCTACTTAGTCCTTTGACTTATTTTAAGGTTGTTCTGTTTACAAACCTTTACAATTTACTCCACCTAAAGATCAAAGAAATGTAACAACATCGCGCTAAACAGTTTTGCCGGAAAGTTGATTACATGTCAGGGATCAACATAATTTAATTTTAGGGGACTGAATGCTTAGCCCGGTTTACTTACATTAAATTAGCTTTGAAAACTTTTATCAAAACCAATTTTAACCACTTTTAGAAACAAGTAATAGTGTAGAAAAATAAAATAGAAAAAGAAGATTTTTTTTAAATATTTTAGAAAGTAAAAAAAAAAAGTTGCAATATACATATGCCACAAAACTAGGTGTCAGTTGTTAAGAATGCTGAAGTTTATCTCGATCAGATACTGTGCACCGTTGTCCAACGATTGCAATAACAGCAAATATTAAAAACAAAATAAACTAAGGGGGCTCCCATACGACAAAAGTGAACTTTTCAAACTTTTTTCGATTTTCAAAACGACATTTGGTAGACGCTTTATTGGTATATTAACTTGGAAAATAAGTTATTAAAATCAACTACATTTTTTTTTTGTTTGACTCATTTCACACACGGCTGGTTAACCCCATACTGAACCATTTTTAGTTCGTGTTATGGTAGCTAACACAACTGATATACTACATACCTATATATATTATAATATTTAACACCCAGACCCACAACCAACAAATTTAGTTAAGCACAAATATGTCGGCCGGGCCGGGAATCGAACCCGGAACCTTCTGGTTAGCAGTCCGGCATGGTAACCGTTGCGCCAACGAGGTCGTCAATACAACATATATACTTAAGGGGGCAACAAAATGCGTACGTAAGCCGCGCTTAACTGCCTTTATTTTTCTTACTCACTGATACTTAGATGTCGCATACCTAGCCTGGAATATGTAACCCTCTGCCGGAACACACTATTAGATGTTTGTTTGGTGACAGATATTTCAACTTGAGAGAGGTTGCTAGCCAGGCGTGCCCTAGAATACTATGGTTTCCTCACAATGTTTTCGTACCCCAAAAGCTCGTGCTTATTGGCGGGGATCGAACCTTCGGGACGTAATGCGTCCCGCAATCAGTTGTCATTACTTCAAAGTCATCATCAACTAAAATTGTATATAAGCATAAGCAGCCCACTATACCTTCCCGCTGATGAGACTCGGAGGAGAGAGATAATATAGGCCATAATCCACCGCGCTGTCCAAGTGCGGGCTGGCGCATGGCACACATCTTTGGGTATCGTGGTCCTCAAACATGCCGGTTTCCTCACAATGCTTTCCTTCACCATAAAGCGAGTGAAAATCCACACAGAACTTGGAAAATTTGTCGTATTTGGTGTAGGGCCGGGATCGAACCAGGGCCCGTCTAATTGAAAAGCAGACGTTAATACCACCGAGCCACACTCGCTTTTTGAGATTGTATATAATCGTGTAATATTTTGAATATCTATTTCAGAAGCCAGACCTGGCGACGTGGCTTGCGTATGCCAGAAGGAGATGAGCCGTGAGGAGTTCGGTCGACCCATTATCGTCATAATTACCTGTCAATGTTCGTTAATATTACCGCTCTAACATTAATGTACCGGATTCAGAATAACTCATGAATAAATGTTTTAAAATAAATGTGAATTTTGATTTTGTTTGGTAGAATTTTCAGTCGTGTACTTTTGGTAATTTATATATCTTACTAGCTTTTTTATTATAGCTCTCGTCTATAAAGTAGGTAAATATTTGAAAGAACATGGCCTCTCGCTCGTGTAAAGTAATGAGTGCAAGCGAGAGGGAATGATCTTTTAAATGTATTCTTTATTGAATCAAGTTATACCTATTGATTGGCATGTATTGTTTTTTTTTTGGTAGCTGTTCCAAAACTTTTAAGCTAATTAGATTCAACTTCCTGTTTTTTAATAGATACTTGTAGATAAATCCCAGTTATCTTCAAACTATCTATTTATGAATAAAATTTAATAAGTATATTGTTCAAGAATGTTTCTTAAAAAGTAGATTTACGCGGCGAAAGCTGATTTTATCATCATATACTTACGAAATCTTAGTATAGTAGTCTACATTGTCAAATTCATAGTTCGGTTAACTGTAATTAAAACGTTCTAGAAATTTCGATGTAACCTTTCATTGTCTTGTTACTTTGTCAGAAGGTAGTATTTAATGCCACATTGTGTCATCTTACCTTTTCATGTTAACAATTTCTCTACATATTTGTAATTAATAAATATCATTCACCTGTATGTTAATAAACGTTCGAAATGTAACCATTTAACGGAGCCCCGCCATTGTAATGTTATGAAATACACGCATTGAGAAACGTAATATTAAATCGCTGGTTTCATTAGACCCTTTTGATATTATGTAGTTAATAATTACTTTCAGATTTTGAAAAACAATATTTTAAACTATGCGGGCTGATTCATTACGACACTAATGAGAGTAGCTATATAAATGAATTCATCTACATTTGAAAAAATATAAAAAAAAAAATAGAAACTATACAGATAATAATTATACAGTTTTACAAATCTTTTTTACTCTAAATGTTAACACAGCCTTAAAAATGTATAAATAATATTAGGAAATGGAAGAATTAATAAGAAATTAGGAAATACCTTTCCAAAATTGAACCAAACTTGAGAAATATTGAAAATTCATTTGCTGTCAAATTGTACGGGAATATACAATAAATAGTAAAGAAGTATTTTTGAAAACTCTAAAACTATATTGTTATTTAAGTTTTAATTATATTCGTGGATTAAATATCCCTGTTTCCGTCAACTAATTCACTTAATTCAAAATGTGTGACTTAAATAAACTTTATGCTACCGATTGGTAAAATATTATCAAATGAGATTTAACTTAAGAATAATAAAGTGAAAATTATTCACAAAGGATAGTAAAAACGAAAATTTTTGAGAAAATGAGATTGTATTATCTAATCGTAATTTATTTTCTGAGTAACGTGATGGAAATTTTGCGCTATCGAAAGCACATCTGACAAAAAGTTGCGAGAATAGTCTAGATTTAATTAAATAACTAAACTTACAGTGAAAAATAAACAAAAAAAAATCTTATGAGAAAAGAAAACACTTTTATCATATTGTACGTATTATCTTTATTTTTCCTAATAATTACATCATTTCAATATTACATCGAGGTATCGCGCTTAAAAATTAAAACATTAATAAACATTAAGCACAAGTATTTAGAAATACCTTACAAACAATCAAAATGAGACTTTACACTTTGGGAATTGACAGTTATCTTTTGCACAAGCACCTAGTTATCATACAACCTTAATTTACAAGTTTATGCTGTGCTTATATATTTTTAAAATCTTTACAATAAAATACACCAATATCTTAATTAATTATCTTTTCACACACACAGAAATAATTATTTCAGAAGTTTCATACGTTGCTATTCAAAACATTTTATGATAATTAAGATATACGGGTAATCTAATCTATTTCAACTTACTTTTGTTTCAGTTGACACTCGTAGGTATAACTCGCATCAATAAAGAAAATAATTGAAAATTCGCTACCACATTTTCACACTAATTTGATTATACACTTTTCCTCTCATTTGAGAGGAAATCAACTTTCAAATATTTTCTTCACTGACTGTTGTAATATTTCAGTATGACGATAAAAATGAGTAGTCAAAAATTTTGCTGTTACATATTACAGACAATGAGAATATTTTACATAACACCTCATATTTGGAGAGCAATTATTTTGTAAGCATTTCTATTTTATACATACCAAATATTTCACAAGAAGTAAGAAGTTTTAGAGGTTAAATGTCTAGAAGTAGGACTACAGAATAAAAGGTTTTTGGTAGATCAAGGTCATGTTATGCATTCTACCATGAAACTCTAAGTTAAAAACTATATTGAAGGGTGAAGAATGTCCTAATCAATTGTTAAGGTGAACTACAAGAAGACAAATCAAATCAACAAATAGTTAGTAATAATGGTGAAACAAAAAAAAATTGTAAAACTTAAAGCCTACATACAGACGCTTTCACCGCAAACGATAGTGAACCGTGACGGTTTTTTTTTAAATCTGAAAATTAGAATAAATTAAACAACCACCGCTTTAGATCGAGTCCGATTTTTAGCTTCAAAAAGAATAGGGTTATAACGTCGACTGCTATGTACCTACCAGTTAGCATACACAATCGAATATTTCAAAGAAAATGAGTTCCCGGAACGCTATTGATTCCTGCGGTTGGAGCCTCTGATGGTAGGCAGCTTCAGAGTATGAAAAGGAGAATAACAAAAGGGGGTAGAGAACAAACGTCTAAGAATACGAACTTCTGTAATGATGTTTCACAAACGTTAACAAAAGCTATTGATTTGAACATCTTCACGTTAAAATTAAGAGACAACTAGCTACCACTACAGTAAGAATCTACATTACATACAATAGATACAGAAGACAATAGACGGATGGAAATTCTGGGGCATATAGCAATTAGTTCAATACTTACTAGGTTCTAATTACTAGCAATTCTAAAGGAATATACGATTAGTTTTTGGAACACAAGGAAAATACTTCTAGTAGGAGTTACAATACTTTGGCAACGATTATTATTAATACAGATATTTACAAAGTCTTAAATAATGTAATATGTGACATTAACTTACGGATCTTTTGATCATATAATTGATGGGAAGTGTAAGTATGAAAAATACTAGTATGACCCTAAATAATAATCAATGACTAGAATGAATTAAAAGCAAAAAGCTTTGATGATACTCGTATAAGGTCTTCTAGCTTTTCTAAAATGTTCAATAGCATTCTACAAATTATCATTAACGTAATATCTAATATGTTGATTTAGTTGAAAGGTTACACTATTACAGTTATCAACTACCGAAACCGTTAGGAATTTCTACCGCAAAGAAGTTGTGAATATTTACGAATTCACTTTATTTTCGAGGGCTTTGAGCAACTGACTATTAAAACATTTATTCATCAAAAATGTCACAGCGCTGTCCTTATAACTATAAATTTAAAACTATTTATCCTATACTTCCATGTATATACACAATACAACAATACCTTACAAATTAAACATAATGTGCAGATTCTAATGATCAACAAGGTGTGCTTTAGGAATGTTTGTGACCATCGAAACAACTCATCGAGATTCAAAAGTGAGTGTGATATAAAAATACTGATTTACCAAAGTCTTTACACCTTACGCAATACATAACAAAGTTTATAATGATCTGTTATCATTTTCTGTTAAATTTGACGCACTTTTAACGATAGAACTTATCCTGCCTTGTACTTTGTCTTCGATTTTAGCTATATTGATGTCCGGTTCTTCTTTTAATAACTCCCATATATTGTTTTTATCTAGCACTTCAAATCCATCCTTATTTTCCGGAGCAATATCTGCTTTGGGTGCTTCAGCTAGTGACTTTGATGTTTCAGAAATTGGTGTTGGAGGAATCTTGTGTATTTCCTTATTTATAGATTTTAATGTTTTTACATTATATTTCTCAAATGCGACTGGTTTATTTTTAGTTTTGTTTTCGCCAACATTTATAATTACTGCATGTGTTTCATTTTGTTTGAAAACTGTTGCT
Source organism: Mellilla xanthometata (assembly GCA_035578125.1). Classification (NCBI taxonomy): domain Eukaryota; kingdom Metazoa; phylum Arthropoda; class Insecta; order Lepidoptera; family Geometridae; genus Mellilla; species Mellilla xanthometata. Next base: position 13,332,237 of record JAPUBQ010000004.1, on the reverse strand, counting down.
GGTTTTTTTATTTGACTCATTGCTTTTGGTTTCTTTGTTCGGTGCATCATTTTTATGTTGCTTTTAGTTATTGCGGTAACAATATGAGCAGACGTTGAAGCTTCTGAATGAGCAAGTCGTGTGGCTTGTGTTGTTGTAGAAATGTCAGTGTGACTTTCATTATGTAACTTTTCTATTTTATCGGAAGTTTTATCAATTATTTTGCTTGTCACTTTTGTTGCATTCATTTCATTCAGTGGTGCTATTTTTTGGATTATTATTTTATCAGATTTAATGAGTTTTATTTTTGTACCTAAATTTTCATCATTAGGAGGAGAAGGAGTAGTAATGTTTTTAATTTTCATGAAAAACTTTTCATGTCTATCACCATAAGTAGCCTTCAATGTTCCTTTTCTACGTATGAGAGGTTTCTTTTTCAAATCGTCTTTCTTTATAGGTTTATTCATAGACTTTTGAATAATCAACTCTCCTGACATTTTCGGAACTATTGGCATAATGTTGTTATTTATATCTGATTTTTCAGTTTTATTAATGTAAGATATTGTAGGGATTATGATTGGATCATCAATACTATGTGATTGATTGGCACTTAGCTCCGAAACGTTATGTTGTAAAGTTTCCATTGTTGCTATACTAGAAATACTTGTAAGTATGTCTGGTATGGTTTTTACCATAGAAATTATGTTATCTGCAACTGTTGTAGATGCTTGAGTTGTTGAAATTGGCATCTCAGTTTTAAAAGGATTTTTAGTAGTCTCTATTTCTTCTGTAGTAAATCGTGTATGATCAGTTGTCAATTTTTCATTCTTTAAATCTAATTTTGTAATTTCTGTTGCAGAAAATATATTTTCAGTAGCATTTTTCTCATTTGGCTTTCTAAATTCATAATCTCTGCTACAGATTCGACCGCACTCGCAAATGTTATCAATGTTGGCGTTAGTTTTGAGACTAGCTAGTTCTGTTTTATCGAACCAAGTAATAAAATCATCATCAGTGATGCCTCTTAGCAAAGGACTGCCTGGTCTGGCATGGAAGAATGTTTCAACAGCTAAATCGGGTCGTGTTGACGGATAGATCTTGGCAAACGCGGGTCGAAGGCTTGTGATGACAAATTTGGATCTGACCTCGTAGGTGACGCACACCGGACAAGTTGAACTTATCTAAAAGGAAAAATAACATATTTATTAAAACATATTATACTACTCACTGATAATTTAAAATGTAAACACTGGGTAAACAGAACAGTTATACGCAGATTTTATCTATGTTTCGGGTTATTTTTTTCTTTATTATATGAGCAAAAAATAAGTAGTAAGATAAGTAGTAAGTTTCTCGTAGAAAAGTCTCATAATTTTTTGTATTATAATTTTGAACGATTCCAATGGATGATACAAATCGCGTTATTATTATTATTATCATCATATGTGTGTATCTTATATATATTATGTCATATTTTAAGTTATATAATATTTTTCATGAATGTATGTGTATTATGTAAATTAAATTTTAGTAATAAATAATTGTAAATTGACTTGCCCAGTACCTACGTATAAACGTTTTGATTATGATTAGGTATAATCAATCGTGCTCATAACTTGGCTCAATAAGAAAACATACGCTTCCTCTTGCTTACACTCATTAGCTTATGCAAGAAACATGGACATGAATGTTCAAAAGTTTTGTCAGTAGGAACACGATTATCCGGCCCTCAGTTATCCGGACTACTGACCAGTTGTCCAAAGTCGTATTTTATCCAACATGAACGTATGGGATGGAAATAGCATCACTCGCCCGCGTCTTCGGCTTAGGCTTCTCACCGGCAAATAACAAAACCCCGGATAATCTTCATACTTTAGATTATCCGGATGTTCGAGTATCCGAATGCCTTACAACATCAATTAGTCCGGTTAATCGAATTTCTACTGTCTACAAATAAAAATTTTTGTGTTTCTATTTATTTGGACTCTTTTTGGAATATTTAACAAGTCAATGAAATAAGCAATAAATAAGTATTAATAAAGATACTTACATTTGCAAACACGAACCAAACAGATTCCCCTCGCGAGCCGTAATGCAGGTCAGCGAAAGTGGCGCCATCTAGTACAACGGGGTTCACCGAATGAAGCTCGTACCCGGAAAACAGAGACGACTCGAGACGTAAGATACCAGAGCGTTCCTTGCCTTTCCACCTGGAAAAAAATTACAAAATTTTAAAATCTCTGACAGAGTCGACTATGACAATGTATTCTCGTGATTATCTTTCAATTGAATACGAGTAAATAAAGAATCTGAATCTTTATTGGGAATGAACAATAACAATATTCTGGCGAAGAGTAAAGAGGCATTTACTAACTTGTGTCTCCTAATTGTGTCATATTATTATTGTAAAATCCTAGTTTACGATAAATGACGTGAAATTAATGAGTGATAGTCACTTTTGTCAGGGCTTTTCGAAAGGTTACGTCACTTCCAAAAAATTCACGCCTCTTATGTAGGTAACAATTAATTTAGGCTCAAATATATATTTTTTTAATACTTGTTTCCAATATTTAAATAAATAAATAGGACACATGTCACACGGATGGGTATCGATAAATATTTGGCACCCAAATGCCATTCAAACCCCAGTGCCGGGAATCGAACCCGGAACTCTCTCTCTCTTCGGCCTGGTTGGCAGTTTTTTTTTATTATTATTATTGTTCCTTATCTTGGACGGTATCCGAGACCTTGTCTAGCCAGAAGTGGGATCATTGCCTGATCCATCAAACCAAAGGTAAGTTAGTCTGGTTGGCAGTTCGTAATTGTAACCATTACGCCAACGAGGTCGAACAAAACAGTACAGTACTCACTTGAAACAAGTCTTGATAATCAAAGTGGGCAAATTGCCCTGAAGATCTTCGATGCTGCTTCTTTCTGGTCGTATCTCTTCGATAATGGCAGCTTGGACGTTCAGAAGAGCGTTCTCAGCCTTGGGCGAGTATGTAGAATACGTGATAGTTCCCTGAAAATTTAACAAGTTTAGTTTTAGTCAAGAATTTAGCAGGACAAACTTTTTGCCACTGATAGCGGTGGCTATTATCATTAGCAGTGGCGATAGATAAATCTTAAATACCAGATTTAGGGGGCTGGAGTCTTAATGGGTGTTTGTATTTTTCGGGATTAAAAAAAGATGTCCTGTGATTAAACCATTATCTAGTCTAACGCAGAAGGGTAAAGGTGTAACCATAGTCTAATAAATATAATATAGTCTAAGATACGTTAAACAACGACCTTCACCGATCTGTTTAATGGATAAAAATTATTCGATAGGTAATTTCGTTTATTAAAAATGATAAAAAACATGGGTTGCCTGATAAAATCTTGGCCAGGCTATAATTAATTAAAAATTGAAAATTCAATTTTTTTTTTAAATTTCACCATTGTGTTTAACAAAAAAATTTAACACTATCGGAAAGTTCACAGCCTATAGAATATGCAAACGGAGGGTTGCCTATTATTTTCCTGGCATAACCTTGGGTTGCCAGGTGTAAACCGGTATTTCGCTCGTAGTTATTTTCACCTATTTGTTTAATCTATTAACTAAACATAAAAATAAGCGCTGTTTTATTGTGCATACGATGATATAGGGTTGCCCGTAATAAGTCTGTCCTGAATGACGGTTGCCGAATTTTAAAAAGTTAAATTTTAATGCGACTGGGGACGTACAACAAAGAGGTCCGAGTCTAGTATCTCGTGCGGTAGACAAAGACAGGGTTATAGGTAGCTGCGCGTGGCGTGGCTATAGGAAATGACAAAGAGCGCAGTTCATCCAATGGAAAAAGATAGCGATAAACTTGTATACAGCAATATTTTGGAGCAACTAATATTTCTATACATATACATATATAAAGTTTAAGTACAAACGTACTGTGAAATATACAATAATTTGCAAGCTGATTAATATTAGATTAATATTAATATAATAAATTGTAAAAATTAAATATATACTTAATTATAAAAGCGGCATTACAGTATATTTATGTTGTTCTAAATTGATATCAGAAAGTAACGTATAGATACTGGAAATATTCATCTTTTTTTTAAGAAAGTAAATAATAATGGAGTAAGGTAATTGTCGAAAATTCCAAATGATGAAATAAAAATGCCAATACTAAGAATATTTTATTTATAAAAATTTTATTATTTTAAACTATACAATCAATAAATTTCCCGACCGCTTTAAAAAATGCCATCTCCATATGAAACGCTCCTAAATTTATAAAAATTTTATCAAATTTTGGTTTTTCTTTATTTTTGATTTGCATAGCCATTTTGGCTATAGCTAAATCATATGTCACTATTATTTGCTTCTGTTGACATTTTTCGGCTATTTCATTTGCTATGACAAGTGTTTCATTTACTACTGCGTGAGATGTTGGAGAAGAATTTATCGGAGGCAAATATAGACTTCAGACTTCCAGCGTGTTAATAAACGAATCTAAGGTAAGCATTTGCAAAGTTGTCTTTGGTTATGAATAATATGGTTGAATCGGTCGTGAAATTTCATTGAAACGTCTTCTTTTTCGTGATGGTCCTTGTTCATTCTCACTAACATTAAGTTGCGATGAACTCGTAGCTTCAATATTATCAAAATGATCACCACTGGGAAATTGATAGATTATACCAACTGTGTCGTGCATCGTGTCTTTACCGGATGTGGTGTCAACGAAACGATCAAAATTATCAAACGCAACGTGAGTACTAAGTCCATTTACTGCACTGATGCCACTTGGTATTGCGGCGTTTTTTTTTACTGATGTATAAGTCATTTCGGTTTCTAGTTCCTCTGCTAAATTGTATGACCATATCTGTTAAGCATTGTTATAATTTGTCGCGAGTTGGTTAGAGACTTGATAGCTAATCCAAGAGTTAATTTTTTTTTTAAATCGAATTTGGCGGAAGTATAGACTCGGACCTCTTTGTTGTACGTCCCCAGTCGCATTAAAATTTAACTTTTTAAAATTCGGCAACCGTCATTCAGGACAGACTTATTACGGGCAACCCTATATCATCGTATGCACAATAAAACAGCGCTTATTTTTATGTTTAGTTAATAGATTAAACAAATAGGTGAAAATAACTACGAGCGAAATACCGGTTTACACCTGGCAACCCAAGGTTATGCCAGGAAAATAATAGGCAACCCTCCGTTTGCATATTCTATAGGCTGTGAACTTTCCGATAGTGTTAAATTTTTTTGTTAAACACAATGGTGAAATTTAAAAAAAAAATTGAATTTTCAATTTTTAATTAATTATAGCCTGGCCAAGATTTTATCAGGCAACCCATGTTTTTTATGATTTTTAATAAACGAAATTACCTATCGAATAATTTTTATCCATTAAACAGATCGGTGAAGGTCGTTGTTTATCGTATCTTCTACTAATAGACGCTCAACTTCTTGTTGAAAATCGTACTACGTATATCACCCTATACACGTAGCGCCATCTATTCGTATTTTCCTGGAACGACTTCACTCGGATCACGCAATCTAATATCGTTATACCACTATGTGATTGCAGCGCGTTGCGGAATTTGACTGCCGCTAGGCTGCACGCTCGATTTGCAGCGCCATCTAGGTTTCATCGGCAATTATGGCAACTTCCGCGCCATGCTTTCTTGTATGAGAATCAGCAAACCTTTCTAGTGTTTTGAGTTAAAGTTCTTTATTAATAAATTTACAAGTCAATAAAATAAATAAATATGTTATAGATTAATAAAATGTTTGCCTAGTTACTTACAAGTAGTCAATATATTATTATTTGTAATAAATAGGTATATACTTTGTTACAATAGTAACCGTTTCGGACAGCCGTCGACATTAATTTTTAAAAACTCCTCAAAGCTGTATAATGTTTGCTCGACAAGCCAGGTCTGATAACTTAGTACCTGAACTGTGGCGCATCCAGCACCAGTAGCGTACACAAACACCTTGGTGGGTAGACCTGGGAGCTGCAGCGGTCGAGGAGGTGTCTTCGCACGAAGTTCCAACGTGTCTGTTAACTCCATGCCGGCCGTAGCCAGGGATACGGTCAGAGCTCTGTGCCTGAAAGCGATAAGAACATACATAGCTTAGTTTTTTTTCTTCATATTACATCTAGGCATTTGGCCAGCATGGCTCTGGCCTAAGGTGGAGCATACTAAGTTTGGAAATACCAGCTCTCAAGGCTGCCGAAACTCACTGATTTTTCAACTTGAGGTAGCCAGTCAGTCGAGCAAACCATTGTATTTAGAAAATGTTCTAAATGCAATATTTATTGCTCACTATTTTTCCTTCACCGAAAAAAGCTCGACATCATTGGCGGGGATCGAATCCACGACCTTCAGGACGAGAGACAGCCACACGCCCAACTGAGCTGTCGTCGCCTCAAATATAAACCTTAGATCTAGAAATTATTTTTGGAAGATGTAAGAAGGTAACAAAAACGACATCATTCAAAATTAGAAGCATGTCGGATGTACATTTCTCGAGAAGAAGGAGAATTGTTTATGTTACTCAGACATCGCAAACTGTAAAATCAGGACCCTATTACTAAGCTATAACAATATATAACTAATTTATTACTCTAACAGTAACAGATAGACGCTAAAATGTTTACAGAATATTGGGTTGTATATTAAAATTCGAAATAAATTATAAAAATTAAATCATATGCATATTTAAGAGGATTCGATACAACAAACTTAATTTTTAAGCTAAATTTATTTGATGTTTATTACAACATTTATTAGACGCATCAAACATTCAGAGAATAATTAAAAATGAAATAAATATTTAAGGGGGCTCCCATGTGTGCAAACGTGTTTTTTGCTATTTCTTGACGGAACCCTTCAAGCACGAGCTTGACTTGCACTTGGCCAATTATTTTAACCCTTAAATAGAGGATTTTTGTTTGAAGTTAAAAAAAAATGTATAATAGACATGTATAGAAAAAAATAGTAAAAATATGTAGACATGAATTTACTATACCTTTTTTGCAATAATGTGTGTGTTGTCTATAAACTACACTGCGCAAAATAAAATAAATAAATAAATGAAGGTAAATTTTATCTGTGTTTCTTAGTATGGTGTTTAAATACAACATTGTCTATTTAAGGGTTATGATACACGAGTTTGTCGTATTCCCAGTCTAGATAACTTTTAACCTAACATCGACTTTTATGATAACCCACTTGTAATCTTTGTTTTAAAATTCGTTTTTTTTACACACTTGCTGATGAAATGGCCTTTACCATTGCAAAGACTAACTGAATTTTGGATTAAAAAGATCGCCGCAATACTGTGATTGTCTATCTAGATATATAGGTTGCCTGGAAGAGATCGCTGTTAGCGATAAGGCCGCCGTTTGTGGCACTTTGTAAATCTTTTTGTGTTGTTATTTTTTATTTGTTGTACCTTGTACAATTTGTATTATACTTTGCCCAATAAAGAGTTAATCTATCTATCTATATAGATAGATCTTAAATCTCATTACCCAGCGAGATAAATAAATATTAGGACACATTTCACACACGGCTGGTTAACCCAATACTGAACCATTTCTAGTTCGTGTTATGGTTGCTAATACAACTGATATACTACATATATAAACATACATATTTTATATAGATACATATTTAACACACAGACCCACAGCCAACAAATTTAGTTAAGCACAAAGATGTTGGCCGGGCCGGGAATCGAACCCGGAACCTTCTGGATGGCAGTCCGGCATGGTAACCTTTACGCCAACGAGGTCGTCAAAACGATATCAACGGCAAGAAACTCTTACAGATATAATATATATACTAGCTGACCTGGCAAACGTTGTTTTGCCTTAAGTACAGTTAAAAACACTATAATTGATCAGCTATTGAACGGGATGAAAAATGATTACATTACTAAAATGGCGATAAAAATCCCATTTTAGCAAGTAAATTTAGGGTTGTATGTATTTTTTAATGGCACATTATAAAAAAAATAAAAGCAAATAATTTCGTCTAAAAAAAATATGGGTGAACAACCCTTATCATTTAGGGGTATTAAAACTAGATAGTAGCCTATTCTCAAATCTATTGATTACGCGTATAAAATTTGGTCAAAATCGGTGAAACCGTTTCGGAGGAGTACGGTAACTAACATTGTGACATGAAAATTTTATATATTAAAAGAAGATCTGTTAGATATCTATCTCAGCAATCAGGACCTCAAAGGTACCTACTCAGTGCAGGGCTCGGCGGTTTACCAACGTGCACTCCCTTAAATTTGTTATCCATGTAAGCATAGTGTTAAATTTAAGGTACGTACACTTTGTAAAAGAGAAATAAAGGTATGTATTTGTATTTAATTTGCATGGTGGTAGAGCATTTTCTAGAGCTTGGCTAGCAACCACCCACGTCGAAAAATTTGTCGCTAAGCAGCTAACAGCCTTCTTGCGAGCCAGTCAATCTAGACTAGGCTTGCTCTACCTTATGTCAGAGTATCAATGACTCTTGTGGTTACGCGCCCTGCTGATCAAATGCCTAGCTATACTATGTAGATAAAATATACTTATATGGAGCGACAACGGTCTGTCTCCATCTAGCAAAGGGATATTCCCCCGGACAGATGTTGTGTCCGGAGACGGCCGTCCGACAGTCATGCATTATGGCCAGTACCAGTCGTACGCGCGTTGAAAATACCGTTTGCGCGATTCAGAACAAGCTCTCTGATTGGTAGCGGGTGATGAAGTGCGACAGAGACACCACACTTACATAAGATCTCGAATAAACCCGTGATAAACATAATAAATACAAGTGACCTTACACCTGTATACACTCAACAAAAATAATGGTCGCGACACCACAATGTTCAATGCGAAATAGATATGAAAATATCTGGCTTGCTTTCTATAAGAGAGAGAGAGAGAGAGAGAGAGAGGGAGAGAGAGAGAGGGAGAGAGAGAGAGAGAGAGAAACATGCGCACGCCGCACAGCTTACAATAGCTTACTATACCAAAAAGTGTCGTGACAACTTTTCGTAAGATTTTTTTCCGTCTAGCCCCCTTTCACAACGCGCGATAAGGAACTTCGTTCCAATATTAATTATATGTATCACTTAATATTAATCGTCACACGTATTTAATTACGTATTTAATTTGTATTTTGGTACATTTTTTTTTGTGAAAATAAACTATTTCATCTCCTACTGGCAGAGAATAGGGCCTAGTTTCCAACGTCGTTGTCCTACCTATCATGTGCTAGGGCAGCATACTGAGCCGCCGCTTTGGTCGCACTATACGCCAGACTCGGATGTCTCTGCAGCGTCGACGCTCGGTAGTAGAGGAACCTGGCAGCTGCTTCACCTTCAGCCAACGCCCCTCTGGCACACGCAGCTAAGAGAACTCTGACTCCAGCCACGTATTGTTCCATCGTTACCGCTTCTGCAAAATTAACGAAACAGATAATGAATGAGAAGTTATTACTTACTATATGTAGATAATGTAATAAAGAGTTATATGTGTCGTGGCCGCATCGTAGAATTGCCCATTTCATGAAATGATCGGCTATTTCTTGAAATGGTAGCATTTCATGAAATATGTCACTGTCCATTGGCCATATCATGATGTGCTCAGGCCAGATCAATGATAAGAAATCGTTTGACGATAGGGCCAGCTGGACGCACTGCTATTTCATGAAATAATCAATCTTAATCGATCATGTCGTGAAATTGTTTCATTGACTACCGGTAGAGGCGCTGCAAGCGCTTTGTTTGTGTCAAGATGGCGGCCCTTAGTACGCGCACGAGAGTAGGGTGACCACGAAGAAGAAGTCTATGGACTACTAGTGATTATCAAATATGATATTATGAAAACTGTCGAAAAGGAATACCTCATATTCAAGAAATGACGATCCTACGATTCGTATAATTCCGATGGAGACTTATTTTGCAGTATTGAAGGAAGTTCACAAAAAGTGTTGGACATGGTGGTCGACTCAATGACCTAACCTAACAACTAAAATAAACAAGTACGTAACACAATTGTTCTGGGTTTTCATTAAATATTTTATGGTTACCCCATTTTCACGATATGGTCAAACAAGGGTGACCAAATCGCTAAACGTTTATCGTTTAATGATTTGGTCATCATTAGTTGGCCATTTCATGAAACGTGAACACTTCACGAAATGCTCAACCATTTCATGAAATGATCAATTCAGCGATTTGGCCACGACATATTATATACCGTGAATGAGAAGTTATTAGTTACTATATGTAGATAATGTAATGATAAGTTATATATTACTTTTGTAGGTTACTATATTACCTTCGATCAAAAATGTACTAGATTTGAGGTGATGTCTCTAAAAACGGCAAGGAAAATAAGACCACGAGTAACAGTGTGCTCTAATTTGAGTTTGAGGAATTTAAGCGTTATTGATATAGCAATACAGTTGAATTTTCTAACGCCCACTGCGTACGGTCATAAAATTATATAGCTGTTATCGCGGAGGAAAATAAGTTTTGTTTATTCTGGCACTTGTCAAACTAAACCTTAAGATACAGTGGTAAGGTTGACTTCTTAAAAAAAATTCTTTCTTTCTTTCTTTCTGACTTGAATTGAAACATATTTTGTATTTATGTGTTTGTTGTAATAGATACAATAGTATAGTAAACTCATGGCATTGTTTTGTTCTGTGTTTGTATGCAACACTGAATTTGGTATAATTGATCGAAGGCGTTTACTGACCAAGCGAGCGAAATCTCTGATTTCGTCAGTTTGTATGTCAGTTGGTACTTGTGTGGAGGCCGTAGTTTAGAATTAATTTGACGAAACTTGGTACAGCTATTCAATAGATTTTTAGTCGCCGGCGAGATTGAGTTGGTAATTGCGTTTGAATTAGAATATACGTTAGAATCAAATGAATGCCCCATATATAAAAAATAATTCACATTTCTCGCACGGACACCGAGGTCTTAGTAAACCCTAAAATTGTAACAACCTTTGATGTCGATATTTCTTACCATAAGAAGTGGTCTTGATATTTCTGGACGTTTCTTCTAAAAGCCAATCAGCTGCGTCTTTTCTTGGCGCCGGCCATCCAAACTCCCCTTCTTCTGTAGTAGACGCGTTTCTCAATATGACAAGAGCTTCTGGAACAACTGGACTCCTGGAAAGTATATAAAAAAATCGTTGAATCGTTATTGTTTCATCTTTTTCCACTGAGTGGGTTTTTCACCGCGTATTTCCAGTAAATGTTTATCTTTCCTATTTTTTCTTTACTCCTCTATCTCTGTTAAGTCGATGATATGGGCTAAATCTTGGATTTCCAGTTTTTGACGTGACAACGTCTTAAATTAGGTTGCGGCTGGGAGTCACTTATGAAAAAGTGTAACGCCCGGTAACGTTACGATGAGTCACCGAACGAGAGAGAGGCCCGCCGAATGCCTTGCGTCTCTCTCCCACTCAACTATGATCGGTCTGCCGCGCGCGCAGCACGCGGCAGACGTTGTCACGTAAAATCTTCGCCCGTAAAACCGACTTTACAGGCAACCATTTTTTTTTATTATAAATCATAAAGGGTAGAAACTATTGAAAAAAATAGCTTAAAAACTGTCTTAAGAACCACCCAAAAAATAATTAAACTTATTTTGGTACCAATAATTTATGATTTATGAATGAATTGAAAAAAGATTTATGAATATGAAAAAAAAAACTAGCTAAATAAATTAATTTTAGATATTTAGAACTACTTTTTATTTCTCATTTATTACTACTAAATAGATATTTTGAACTAGTTTTTATTACTCATTTAAAAAGCGGATTGGTACTAAAAAAAGACTATGTTTGACATTACTAACAATAACTGGTATATGTTTAAAATATTCACAGAATGTTTAGTTTTTTTTTTTGATAATGGTACAAAACCCTTAGTGCGAAGTCCGGTTCGCACTAGGCCGATGTTGTCTAACTGTACATTCGTGTGTTTGTGAATGAATAGCACCCGTACTTAAAATTGGGTATTTGAAAAAAAAAAAAAATTTGTGATAAATAGAAAGATTTTATATTAGTTTTATAACAAAAATATTTTTTTATTTATTTATTTTTTGCAATAATTCAAAAGTTATTTCAAAATAAAAATCACTCAGAGACTCAATGCAGTTGATAGGAAAATAATGAATACAAAGTATAATAAAACTAACATTATGACGTCACACGCGCTCGGGTTTGTTCGGGAGTTGTCGGCGTATCTTCGGTACTGGATTCAAAAATTAATTTTTATTTTGAAATAACTTTTGAATTATTGCAAAAAAAATAATAAAAAAATATTTTTGTTATAAAACTAATATATAATCTTTCTATTTATCACAAAAAAATATTTTTTTCAAATACCCAATTGTCTAAACCCTCAACCCATCAAATAAAATAAAAAATCCTTATTTATGCCATATCATTTTACTAATTTAAGTTGCCCAAAAATATTTAGATCACGGACGAATCTAAGTATTCTGATACTACTAACACTAAAGATTTGTAAATACAAAAGGTCAAAGGCCTCTGATAAATGAAGTGATAGAAGCACCAGAGCGATAAAAGTAATAATTGGCCAAGTGCCAGTCAGTTTCGCACATAAAGGGTTCAGTACGACTATCTGTAAAAAGTAGCAAAAAACACGTTAGTTATATGGAACCTTTAATTTTTTTTTAAGGTCATACTTAAATATTGTGTAATTGTTGAGAGGGTCTACCAAATATTGTTATAAAGATCGAGTAAAATTTGATTAAAGATTACGGTTGTTGTAAGAGAGTTCACGTTAAATATTAATTTTATTTTAATTATTTATTTCGATAGGTAATATACGCTTTTATAATGCGCGAAAATTTTAGACGTATACCAATATAGCGTATTTTAAATTTTGCGTGTTAAAATTATTGATAATATAGCAAAAAAAAACACGTTTATTGCTGTTTATCAATGACTGTAACGCTTAGGTTAACGTTAGGGTACGCTTAAAATAACTAAATAAAAATAAAATAAATATTTATGGGTGACACCCATACATTAAACGTGATATTTAAGCATTTTTACTTGATATTTATTACAACATTTGGTAGACTGTTTAAACATTCACATAATATTAAATTAAGAATTTCAAAAATAAATTCAAAGATTGTATTTAAGTGCGACCCCATAACAAACGTGTTTTAGGCCACTTAATTCTGAGATACATTATCTTACTGAAATGGCCTTAAACACGTTTGTTACAAGTATCTCACACGCGGCCAATCACTCCATTTAAAGTACGGAACTCTAATAAACGAATAAACAAAGTAACATTTGGCCTGCGCTTTGTATCATATTCTTATCAGTGACTCACTGGGTAAAACTGTTATTTTGGGCAACAAATCTTTAAATATGTACAAATAATTATATAGTATAGCTACAGATGTTATACTTAGTCAATCGAGAGTAATCGAATAAGAACCGTCGTAGACTCTGGACGTGGAAACAATTGACGATCAACTAACTGCGGATATCAGCCCGCCTCTAGTAAAGTACGTCATCTATAAATTTAGTTCTTTATTTAAAATTATTGACGATTTTGTTTAATTTCTTTTTATTGAATTTTTAATATTATCATATAATATGTTTCGTTGGATTATTTATTTAGTAAATAGTGTGTTGTGTTGGGTCAATCTGTGGGCCATTAGTTATTTATTGTTTTTGCAAGTTGCAAATAAATACGAAAAATAAAAAGCAAACTACAAAATCAGTGGATTTGACAAACTTTGACATTATCCAAGTTTGCAGATTTCAAAACTTAATTATGTGTTAGTTACTAATTAATATAATTTTCTATCATAAATATCAAATATTGTGCAACTATTTTTTATCGTATCTATTTATTTATTGATTATTATGAGTGTACTTACTTTTTTTGTTTAACTATATATGTTTTTGTGTATTATACAAATAAATATAAATTAATTAATAAATATAATTATAATGCAAGTATATCAACTAAAATTAACTTAGCCATTGATATTGAGTTACCTTTCTTATATAGCTTATTTTTTTTCAGAAATTTATTTTCAAGATGAATTTATTAGTACTTGCATCTGTATGCTTGTTAGCAACAGTACAGGGTAATTATGACATGAGCTGTAGAAAGGGAGTACCGGGTCACACTTGTTTTGGACATCGAAAACGCTTTACTGTCGATGGTAAGTTTTTTTACAGCATTTCTTTCCTTCAGTGTAGGCCCAGGCTTTTTATCCTATTACACTAGACATTACGACACGAGAGGTATGAGCTCCTCCAACTCATAATGATGGGCAAAATCGCAGGAAAAAGGCGCGTCGGACGTAGAAAGAAGTCGTGGCTACGAAATATACGGGAGTAAACAGGAATTGCCAGCGCTGAGAAATTATTTCGCCTGGCAAAGGATAAAACGAATTTCAGTAGGCTGACGGCCAACCTCCAGTAATGGAGAGGCACTTGAAGAAGAAGAAGAAGACACCAGACATCAAGGCGATGTTTGACCGGCTTCAGCCGCGCTATATCTATTCTGGACTAGGCATGCACCATCTTAGGCCAGAGTGTCGCTAACTAGTGTAGCTTCGCGATCTATACTTGTCAAAAAAAAAGCGAGTATGGCTCAGTGGTAATAACGTCTGCTTTTCAATCAGACGGCCGCTAGTTCGATCCCGGCCCTACACCAATGATTTGTTTTCAAGTTATGTGTGGATTTGCACTCGCTTTACGGCAAAGGAAAACATCGTGAGGAAACCGGCATGTTTGAGGACCACAATATAGTGGGCTCCTTAAATGCTTTATGCTAATCTAAAAAAATAGTGCCAGTGGGACGAGTACCCAAAATGGCAGCTGAGCTGCCTCTTTGTAAAGCCACACTGATACGCTGTGCAAAGTAGAGGCCGGCATTTTGGTCCCGTCTGTGGTGCGTGGCGTCTTCAAATCTAAGAAATATTATAACGTATTTGTTATTTTTACTTGGTGATTGGGCCGGTTTTCGCAGCCAGGTCCTCCCATGCTGCGTGCCGATTTTGTTATTTTGTTAATTTTAGTAACTAAACAAAATATTTTATCTTTCAGGAAAAGAAATAACAATAGAATACAGACGTGATAAACTATCGATAAACTGCAACAGAACTAATCTAGAATCCCCTGCATTGCCCTTTTTCACAAGAGACCTCTTTGTATCCCGCATAAATATATATGGGTGCCTTGTGCCTTCAAGTAAAACTTACAAAGAGATCTTTACGTATTTAAATGTAATACCGCAGCAGGAAAATGGTGAATTGTCTTTGGGACTGCACGGTTTAAAGTCAAGCGAAAATATTTCTCAGGAGCATTTCGTGAATCTAGAAAATGTTACGTCACTCGAACTTGAAGCTGACGAGCCAATCTTTGTTGACATAAATATTTTCTCTCATCTGCCAAATTTACATTCTGTCACAATTAAAGATGTGTCGGTTCAAGTCTCCGATGGAACAGGCATTAAGCCGATATTAACAAACACGCTTCAAAACGTGTATCTAATAAATTGGAGGGAACAGCAAATGGAACCGCTGACAAATTGTGACAATCTTCGTAAACTGGAACTATACAAACCAAGCGTAGAAACACTGCCGGAGCGGTGGCTCGCAGGGTGTCCTGTTATAGAAAGCCTGACTCTGGAAGATGCGGATCAAATCACTTCTTTGCCGCAAAAACTTTTTGAAGGAGCCAGTTCGCTGAAGCGTATTAGTTTCTACAGAGTCTTGCGTGTCTTTACCCTGCCAGAAGGGTTTTTGGAGGGCGCCCCCAATCTAGAAGTTTTCAAAATGCGACATGGATATCTTAAAACCATTTCCAGGTAAGCTTTCATAATTAAGCGATGAACGCCCCAAATCCTTCCTCTTGGATCGATAGAAGCTTGAACTTCGTATTTGGTTAAATTATGAAGATTGTATCACATAGAAAGATTTATAAAGACACATTTTAGCAAAACATTATTGTAACTCTCAAACTTAAGTTTTATTAACTAAGGTAAAATACGTAAAATAGTAAAAGTATGTCAGATTTTTAAACTTTATAATAGAATATGTTTTACAAAATATTTAAAATGTTTGATTATTGTTAATATCATAACGATATTAACAATAATTTTATATTTTATTTTCGATTAACTCAGTTCATCCACCTCATAAGTTTAAAGCCTTTTACCACCACCTTAAACTTTCAGTGACGCGTTTCGCGGCTTGAACAATCTGCAATCATTGATTCTGAGTTACAACTGGTTTCCGGAGGATTCTCTGAAGGCTGTGTCTACACTGACTTCTCTAACCACGCTAGACATCAGCCACAACCGAAACATCAAGGACGTTTGTGATGAAAACGGTAATCAAAGGAGCGAGCGAGAGAGAGAGAGAGAGGGAGAAAGAGAGAGAGAGTGTTCTTGCTTAAAATTTACACCTACGATAAAATGTTCGTCTCTTTTAAGCTCGTGCATGTGACTAAGACTGCCTATATTGCATGAACACAGTTTTGAAAACGATGCCACAGATTGTTTTTGCTTCCACACTAATCTACCAGTCGTCATCTCCACATTCAGTCCTTTCTTTTTTATATCTTCTTTGGCACAGTTATCGTCAGTATAAATATACATATATTGGATTCTGTTAATAGTGTAAAATTAAAAAAACTAACAAAAATCAATTTACGGAGGTAGGTACTCTAAATATCTTCATCAAAATATCAGGATTGAGTACGCTAACTGCCGAATAGCATAAGCATTAGCAGCCCGCTATACGTTCCCACTGCTGGGACTCAAGGCCTTCTCTCACTAGGAGAGATATAAAGACCATAATCCACCACGCTGGCCAAGTGCGGGTTAGCGGATAACTGACCGCCACAATTGTTTTTATTTATTACAGGTTATTCCAGCCTAAGCAATTTGGTCCAACTTAATACTCTTGATGCGTCACACACTAATATAACTCGCATTTGCCGCGACTGGAGGCAGAATCTAGTCAATTTGATAGACCTAGATTTGGTATCAACAAACATCGGGGAACTAACGGTATGTAAAAGTAAATTCGAACACTTCCAATATTGGAAAATTCTTATCAAAATACGCATAGTTAGTGTTAAATTAAAAAAAAAAGGTACATAAAAAAATGTTGTCAATTATTTGAGTTATATGCATATACTATAATAACTATAATGCATTTACGCATGCCCACCAAACCCGGGGAGGTGGGTGGGGTATGTCGGGCTCGATGCCAGAAGGGCATCACTACCGACTAAAACCTCACGATGACCTCCTCACCGGAAAGGGCGGGGTGAGGTTCCGCTCCTCGCATTAACCCTCCACCCCGCCCACCTCAGCTAGCCTACGAGGCTCCTTCTCAGGGGATGAGTCCCCTTGCAGTGCACATGGTGCACCGCAACCACCTCGGGGACCATAAGTGCAATGGACGCCGGACAACCCCGGTCCGACGTCCCAGGTCCCCCGTGACGGGTCAGGTCTGTGGCCCCGTCACCTGCCACTACGGCCGCAGAGAATAGAGTAAGTGGTATTTTGTGGTACCACTCCCTTCTCCCTGCGGCCCCATCGCGTCCGCCATCAACGGTGGCGACCCCGTCGAGGCCGCGGCAGGTAGGAAGAGCGGCGCATCGTTATACCGACACTTCTCTCTTCTTCCCGCGGTGGGTGTCTCCAAAACCACACCGCAAGCCCGCCTCAGTTGCGAAACCCCCCGTAACGAGGTTCCGCAACCTTCTGGTGCCACTCCGTCTAGCACTTGCATACTGGGAATACAAGTGTAGGGAGTGGCCCGCCTCAGGGACCCTCTTCGCTTCACCGTGGGTGACCAGGCCACGGTTACTGAGCCCCCCGCCTCGACAATGCGGAGCCCCACGAAGGGAATATGCATATACCCTATTGTACCACCGCCTTCTTGTATGGTTAAACAACAGCAAGTTTTTATTTTGTTTCAGTACGATGACCTACAATTTGCACGAAATGTAAGCACTAAGTGCCGTGTGAAAATGCATCACTGCGACATTGATTCAGTACGCTTTACTGAAAAAGACTACAACAAAATGTGGACGGCACAAAGCACAGGTATTGAAAAATTCGAACTATTCCTCGCAATTCGATGACTTAGTTGGTTAGTCACTGTAGTGTAAGGTTTATGTATGTATAGTCTGTGGCCTAGATATGATAGCTTAGTCTGTGACATATCTATTGACATGTGAAAGCCACTGTACTTAAATTTTAAGTTTATTTAAACCATTTTACATTAAAAACCTTTTTTTTGTTTACAGCTCATCCAGTCAAGGTACAGTGGAACTACAAACACCTTAAATGCGACTGCGCCTTATATTGGTTCCGAAAAGCCCTTAATAAAGCTAATTTTTTTGTAGACCTCTTCCCTGCTTATCGGCTGCGTTGTGATGATGGCACTTATTTGATGCAGAAGACTCCGGAACAAATCTGTCCAGAGATGGGTTCAGACTTGGAAGACGTATAGATTGATATGGGACAGAATTAGAAGAAAATCTTGAATAGTAAACTTCGTAAAAGGCGTTCTATGCTACCCCTAATTTGTTATGCATCTAATTTATTAATTGTTGTTGTTAAAATATAATATATAAAATAATGTAATATTAGCTGTAAGTAATACTGTCAGTAATCCCAACCAAGCCCGTGGCGAGTATGAAATAATAAATAAATTGTAAGTTAAGTTTTAGTTTAGTATTTTATATCAGTGTTATGTTGGTTATAAATTAATAAGATATATTGTACTATAATATATAATAGGCAAGAAAGATAAATAAATTAATATTGAAATTTCCAATATACGCTATCTGTTGAAAGTAATACATAATGTTTGTAAATATTTTATTAAATATGAGTTTTAAAATTATAGACAGCCTTGTTATCTTGATACATGCTCTGAGAAACACACACAAAACTATCGATTAGGGTCTATCCCGAACGCTTTACGTCAATAATTTCTCAGTCAACAAAGACAAGGTTAAAAATTCAACAGTTAAAAATCTGAAACCGACTGCCACAATTTTGCGGCAGCCAATCATCGCGTAACGCCACTGAGTTATCGAAACAATGTGTTAGTGACTGTGACTAGCTTACATTTCACACTCCCCATAATGTGACTAGCTCCACAGTAAACAATCTTTGATTTTTTGCCCCTGCCTGTCGTAAGAGGCTACTAAAAGGGGCGTCAGACTCGAGGGTGTTCGGAGATAGGGCTTCGACACCCGCTTCATGGAATCCGGGGTGGATGACGGCGGCGTGAGACCGTCGCCATCGTTGGCAGATACGAGTATGCAGCTTATCCGGGAAGGGCCACAACACAGTGTAAGGAGATCTACGGGATGTTTTCCGGAAGAACCAGGAGTCCTCCGTTAAGCAAAGAGACAGGTCACCAGGGGTGTTTTAGTGGCTTTACAGATCCCAAATAACCTAGCTGCGCCTTATTGTAGCCGGGTATCTTGTTAAAGATTTTCCCCTCGTCAGAAAAACAAAAAAGGGCACTCTTGAATTTTAGTGCAAGAGGGAGTGATATCGGAATTACATACCTTGCAAGTACTAAAGCAAGAACAGTAGCAGCTAACGCGGCTGGGGAAGTCAGCTTGCGAACGTTCCTTTCCAAATACGCCTGAGATTTCTTAGCCACAGTCTCATCTCTCTGCAAAATAAGTTGAGTATAGTATTAACAAAAAACAATTTTTGCTTTGAAATGTATCTTAGTATATGTGTTTTTCTAGTCAAGCCCTTTCATTTGATACTCATATTGAGGGAGTTGAGAAAAATATGTAATATATTTTGTAGCGGCGACTATCTATAAAGTCTTTGATTTCGTTTTTTTGATGGAATGGTAAATATACTATTCGAACAAAACTAAATCAAAATCAGTCCATCTATCCGGGGGTTACAAAGCCACGGACAGACACCGAAAACACACAGACACAGACATACCGAACTTATAACATTCTAACATGTTTGCAGTAGTGGTTATCTTCTTATAAAAAAATTTCATGTCACTATGTTAGTTACCGTACTCCTTCGAAACGGCTTGACCGATTTTTACCAAATTTTAAATGCATATTCAGTAGGTCTGAGAATCGGCTACTATCTACTTTTCATACCCCTAAATGAGACTAAACCACGTTTTCCAGGTAAGCTAGTAGTATATAAAATATATTAGTTATTTTTTTTATTCATACCTGGTTCTCAACACCAACTTCCAATAACGCGACCAAAGTTTCTGCAGTCACTTCGACTCTCCTCTCCCACTCTATCTCGTCTTTTGTCATATTGCCATCTCTGTCGTAATAATAGTACTCATTTACATCGACATCTTGCTGTGTTCCATTAGATTGCTTCATTTCCACTGGATAGTAATCGACTTCTTTATCGGCAGGTAGCGGTGTAAACGAACCATCGGGTTCCTGTCGTTTCTGAATCCATTTCTTGATTGATTGGAGAAGCTCTGGGTCAATGGGATAGTAGGACTGTATTTTGGAAAGGATTTCTAGGATTTTGATCGTTGAAAGATGGCTGCTCATTCCTGGGTGGTCACTGAAAGAGTTGTCGTTCTTACGGAATGATAGAAGAACTTGAACCTGAAATGAATTAGATTATGAGTTAGAATATGAATTAGAATATGAACAAGAATATGAATTTGAATATAACATGAATATTAGCAGATGAATAATCCCAAAGGGATTTGCTAAATTCCAGCTAAGTGTAAAAGGCAGACTTTGCATTTTTAGTTTTCTTTAGAGAGATTTTTTAAACAATGACAGCTTAGTAAGACATTCAGTTGGCTAACATCCTGTAGGTGCGTTCGCACCCTGCCAATAAGATTATGGTGAAAGAAAGAAAGAAAGAATCATTTATTTTGTGACGCGAATAACAAAGAAAAAATAATACAGAAGAAACATAAAAGAAAACATTGACGAGCCAGAAAACATGAAGGTACTCGTAATATCATAAAAAGAAAAACTAAAACATAGGTGGTTTTTTTTGATCCTCAAGTTGAAAAATCTGTCACCAAATACTTAAAAGCGTATTTCGCAAACTTCTATGAAAGTCAGTTATTCCAGACTAGGAATTCTCCACCTTAGGCCAGTGTCGCTAACTAGTATGGATACGCGCTTTACTGGCCAAATGTCTAGACGTAAGATGTAAAAAAAAGGAATAAAATATCAAGTACGTATGAAAATAACCCTTTATATTTTTATTCTTTTATTTTTAGTATTTGTTGTTATATCGGCACAGGAAATACATATCTTAGTTCAGCTTTCTAGCTATTACGGTTTCTGAGATACAGCCTGGAGACAGACAGATAGCGGAATTTTAGTAATAGGGTCCCGTTTTTACCTTTTAGGTACGGAACTCTAAAAAAGAAATAAAAGATCAAGTATGTATAAAAAATAACAAAAAAAAATGGTTGCCTGTAAAGTCGGTTTTACGGGCGAAGATTTTACGTGACAACGTCTGCCGCGTGCTGCGCGCGCGACAGACCGATCATAGTTGAGTGGGAGAGAGACGCAAGGCATTCGGCGGGCCTCTCTCTCGTTCGGTGACTCATCGTAACGTTACCGGGCGTTACACTTTTTCATAAGTGACTCCCAGCCGCAACCTAATTTAAGACGTTGTCACGTCAAAAAAACAGCAACACATACCTGCTCTGGTAGCTTCTTAAGAATCCTTTCTTTCTCAGCATCATCAACCAAATGCGGAATATGTTCCAAAGCCAAAAGCGGCGCTATACTAGCTGATGCTGCAGACAGCTGAGAGTCTCTCCACACTTCCGACCACTGATCAGAAGAATCCATCAGCATACTGTATAGAGGAAGGTGAAGGCCGCCAGACACAAGGAGTGTACCCCCGGCTGAACCAGGAACAACTCCTCGAGGTAGACCGAGCTCCAGAACTTGGGAGAAACCAGCTTCTTCGTTGAAGTTCCATATTCTGTAAAATTAATAATAAAAATTAATGAGTAACTGTTCTTTACAATTCTTCTTGAGAGTATTTTGATACTTAAGATGAAAAACTTGAGTGTGTTCTTTTAAATATATATTTTAGACTTACATATGATTATTACATTTTTGTAATTTGTTGGAGTTTCAAAAACATATTTTAGAAAGTTTATACTTATCAATCATGATACTATATTTTTCTACTTCTTGTACGTCTGTCTCGTACTTATTTGTGTGCTGTCATTTAACTGGTTGCCTGGAAGAGATCGCTTTAAGCGAATAGTCGCCAGTCACCAGTTAAGGCACAAGCTTTAAAGTTCTTTTGTACCGCAAAATATAGAGAAACAACTCTCATGATTACTACATTTATGCAAACTAATATATTGTTTTTGTATTGCCACCCAAGGGCCGCCAAGTCAAAATTAAATGAATATCTCTGCTCCGAAAATAATTATTTGACTGCTTTTACTAAGACTAACAGCTAGGCTATAAATTTCCACGTATCTTATCTTCCGAACCACGGTAGCTATTAATAAATATAAGTAAATTCCACTTTTTGAAAATAAAGTTATTTTATTTATCAGATACATATTCTTATCATTTTTATTCTAGGATGGGGGACAGACATGTACTGACAAGCCACACAAGGCGTCTTTTGCATTTCCCCATACCAGCCATCCAGCTCTATATATATCAGAGACTGTCCGCATCGACCATCAAATTGCCTTAGTCAGCCAAACTAATATATGAAGCTAGTTGAAAAAAATACAATCAAAGCTTACCTGAAATCAGCCTTATCTCCCCAGAGCGCACTGAAGCCAACAAACTTGATTCTCTTATCATTGGCAAGCGGCCACACCAGCAGCCTCCTCTCTGAAGGAACTGCCCCTCTCCCAACAGACAGCCTGCCACCTTCCCACCACACCCACCACGCGCACCAAGACTCGGACCCAGAACATTCGTCGTCATCCGTTTGTTCCGCACTAGCCAGGTGGACATCGTAACCTGGAATGGACATTAACATTCATTCATTCATTCAATATTTAAGAGCTGGGCTCTTGTCCGTGGAGTTTTTCTAGGTAGTTCTATCTTCGGCCAAATCCTTGACCTCCCTATACGACATGACTTTCGCCTTCTCCTTAATTTGGTCTAAATAATAAATAAAAATATTTTTATTACTTTAAGGTTGTGTATGTACATTAATTATGTGCTAAGAGTGTAAGAAGTGAGTACATTTTGTGGTACGGTCTTGGGACGCTGTGCCCCGCGCTAAGTATCTTGCGATCCTGTGCTGCGGGGCTACAGTTTTATCCGCGCCGATCAGCGAGCTAGAATATTTTAGTTCGCTGGCGCCGAACTATTTGCCACTACACGCTTACTAAAACTTAAATTAACTATTAAAAACTTACGTTACAAGAAAGAAATACACAAAAAGAATGAGAATAAAAACAAACTAAACTAGGTCAGAGTAAACAGATGAAAAATGAAAATAAACAATTATAGTGACAGCAGGGTTGCCAACTCAATGGCTCGGTTGAGTGCTAGGTAATATCTCAAATAGTGCTAAATTGCTAGAAATTTCCAAAAATAGTGCCAAATATATGAAAGTAATAAAAAAATTACACATAACAGAATATGTTTTAATTTATTACTGTTTTTTGGTATCTTTTAAAGTTAGGATATCATTCTCAAAACTGTTTCTAAGATAA
Organism: Mellilla xanthometata; assembly: GCA_035578125.1. Taxonomy (NCBI): domain Eukaryota; kingdom Metazoa; phylum Arthropoda; class Insecta; order Lepidoptera; family Geometridae; genus Mellilla; species Mellilla xanthometata. The sequence goes on along the minus strand of JAPUBQ010000004.1, from coordinate 13,308,509 downwards.
GGAGACGGAGCAAGGAAATCGGAGGACAACAAACAAGGTTTGAGAAATAATGAGTTGTCTCGAGAAAATGATATACATTGACTGTTAACATATCCCTAACAAAGTGCCGCGAACTACAGATAATGTTGCTTGCGTTATGTTACCAAATGCAGCTGCATTTTGAGCAAACAGACTACTTCAAAATAGTGCTAGATGAAGTGCTGGGTGCTGTTCCCTAAATTTCAGTACTAAACACATGAAAATTGTGCTAAATCTAGCACTCAAAGTGCTGAGTTGGCAACCCTGAGTGACAGTCGTGATTTTGTCATTTTAATTTTTTTTTTAATTTATTTCATGACCATGGATACAAGTCCTTCAATCGTTGACATTTTAAACAAAATAAAGTGTTGCCAGGTAGTGATTATAGAAGCCATTTTGTTTAGAGCATTGATTATTATACAATTTTATTAATTGACTATATTATTGCACAAAGTTATTCTAAAATGTCACTCTATCAAGTTCCTGAAGAGTAGTTATAATTGTGTATTTTAGGTAAGAGGATTAGGCATCGGACATACAGGAGCAGGCGCCTTGGTGTATGCTGTTTGCCGACGACATTGTACTCGTTGGAGAGGAAGGGCATGAGGTACAGAGGAGATTGGAGCAATGGCAGGGAAGATTGGAGAATGTGGGTCTGAAGATCAGTCGAACGAAAACAGAACACATGTTTTGTGATTTTGGCGGATCTTCGGATTTCACACCAATTGCCTTAGATGGTGTATCCCTGCCAGTCTGCTCTGACTTCAAGTATCTCGGCTCTATTCTCCAAAACGACGGCGATATTGACCGTGACGTAGCGAACCGAATAAACGCTGGGTGGATGAAATGGCGACAGGTCTCAGGAACGACGTGCGATCGAAATATGCCCCTTAAACTTAAGGGGAAAATTTACAAGACGATCATTAGACCTGTCGTATTGTATGGATCTGAGTGTTGGGGAACAAGAGTAGGGCATGTAAGAGGAGTGCATGCGGCTGAGATGCGAATGTTGAGATGGATGTGTGGAGTGACAAGAATGGACAAAATAAGGAATGAGTATATTAGAGGAAGTTTGAAAGTAGCACCAGTGAGTGAGAAACTGAAGAGTGGGAGGTTAGCGTGGTATGGGCATGTGATGCGTAGATAGGAGATGCATGTTAGTAGGAGATGTATGGAAATGGAAGTGCAAGGAAGAAGGGCAAGAGGCCGACCAAAGAAGACGTGGATGGAGTGTGTGAATGAGGACATGAGAGTGAAAGGAGTGAGTGTAGAGACGACGGCTGATAGAGGAGAGTGGAAGAGGAAAATTTGCTGTGCCGACCCCACCTAGTGGGATAAGGCAAGGAAGAAGAAGAAGGTAAGAGGATTAGGCAAATTTGGCTAAACGCAGGATAACAGGTTTGATTGTGGTGGCGTGTGTATGTATGTATGCGCATCCTACCCCGACTAGTAAGTGTCTGGGGCCTGATTTACCTTTCATTCCAGTTCTCGCTTGCATGTCTCTCCCACTTTTATTCTTCATACTAAAACCTTGTTGGCGACATTCTCTTCATTGACGACCTTGTTGACGTAATGGTTGCCATGTTGGACTGCCAATCAGTAGGTTCGGGGTTCGATTCCCGGCACGGCCAACATCTTTGTGCTGAACTAATTTTTGAAGCTGTGGGTCTGGGTGTTAAATATGTATCTATATAAAATATGTATGTATGTATATATGTAGTATATCAGTTGTATTAGCAACTATAATACAAACTAGAAATGGTTCAGTATGGGGTTGACCAGCCGTGTGTGAAATGTGTCCCAATTTTTTTTTTTTACTGTACCTTTCTTGCATCCATCGGCTTTCTTTCTATCATTAGTTCCCTATGTTATTATTTCTATCCGTGCGTACCTATTTTCTTATTTACTTTTTAGCGGGTTCAGGTTGTGTGTTGGGGAGTATATCGTATGTGATATGTAAAGAAAGAAAACAACGTTTATTTTGTGTCACGAACAATAAAGAAAAACAATACACAAGAAACATAAAAGAAAACGGAGCCTGGCGACTAAAAGTTGATGACATACCATGTTTTCCTTTAGCAATCCACACCTTGCTTCTCTCAAACACAACTCGATACATGTCATCAGAAGGTTCCTCCACATCCGAGAGAGCCACGTGGGCGGCGCCCTGCGCTCGCAGCTCCAACACTAGACCAGCTCGGTTCCGGGGGGCCGCCACCCACTGCCACTCCCAAGAGCTTCGCGAAGACACCGCCAGGTGCTCTGGAAAAGGACAATTGATGAAATGTATTTTAAAATTGTATAGCCACTTGTATGTTGAAACACCGGCTCCCAGTATAAACACATTTTCGCCGCAACTGTTGACATACCGGGAGCCGGTGTGGGTCAAACTAAAACTTGGAACTTGGACTTTTTCCAACAGAACGTTCAGAAAGACAGCTAAAATCGGATAGGAAGATAGCATTGCTTAAAACACGAAATTCTCATATCTAAAACAAAACGAAATTGAAATCGGTTTATCCGCTCAGGTCCTGAACGGATATCGGTACGGACACGGATATCGGTACGGATACAGATTTCGGCACGGATACAGATATCGGTACGGATACGGATATCGGTACGGATACGGATATCGGATACGGTATCGTAGCTCCTAAACTTCAGCTACAATACCTTGACACAAACACACAGACATGTCAAATAAAATCCAATTGTTTCTGCGTCGGTGATTAAGCTAGCAAGCTGGTTGTGCCTCAATTATAATATTTATTTTTTAATTTGCATTAGCCATAAAAAAGTCATACATTTGATTTTGTCTCTTTTGCGCATCGCGTCACTGCTTCATAATGCGGATACAGCTTGTAACCGTATGCTAAATATAATTGGACACGTGAAAGCCGGGATCGCGTAAGAAGGGTTTCGTACCTTAAAAATATAAAAAAAACACGTTTAATTTATGGGAACCGCCCTTTAATATTTATTTTTCTTTTATTTAATTATTTATTTCGAAAGGCAATATACATCTATGTATAATATATTCTGTAAATATTTTAACCAAGTCCCGTTATTCATTTATAGCAATAAATACGAAAAAGGAATGTTTTTTATAATATGGACCCCCCTGAGTTTTTTTTTTAATTTTAGTATTTGTTGTTAAAGCAGCATGGGAAAATTTCAGCTTTCTAGCTGTCACCTAGGCTGTATCTCAGAAACCGTAATAGCTAGAAAGCTGAAACTTTCACAAAATACTACATATTTTCCGTATTCCTATAACAAAAATTTAAAAAAGGGGAGTCTCCATACTATAAACGTGTTATTTTCGTACTTTTTAGTTTATAGTTAAACATATATCAATAACGGTATGCACTAGAAACTTCCAATTTTCGAAAAAATACATTAAAGTATATTGGCTATCGAATTAAATTATAAAACTGAAATAAAATAAGTATTTAAGGGGGGCTCCCATACAACAATGGTACGGAACCCTTCATGAGCGAACCCACCTCGCACTTGCCTAATTATCTTTATCAACCTTACCATTAGCACAGAAGTAAGCGCTCTGTGTATCAGTCCGGTGTAATCCCTCAGGCAACACCAGCACGCTCGCTGACCTGATCACGGATCCCACCAGGGTTTCGTTGTTAAAGGATGTGTAGGATACGGAACAGTTGTCTGCACTGTAGCCGGTCACTTCCACTGGAAATACAAAAATACTATTGTGAATATACTGTTACTACTACCAGGCTAATGGTAAGCGGGAGGGCAGCGGCAATGCGCGAAGCGTCCTGCATCCCTGCCCCCGTCGTGAGATGGGACACCGTGAGGTTTTACTCGGTAGTGACGGCCCTTCTAGCCCTCGAGCCCGACATACCCCGCCCGCCTCCCCCAGGCTTGTAGCGGGAGATGCGTAAATGAATTTCCTCACGAAAAAAAAAAGGTTAATGGTAAACGATGACAGTTCAGTCGGGTTTGCGGCCGCTTTACATTCCGCCGGTCGTATGTTCGATCCCCGTCAAGGAGGTAGAGCATGGTAGAGAATTTTCTAGCTTGACAGCTATCAACCACACTCAAGTTGAAAAATCTGTCACCAAGCACCAAGCCCTTTCAACGGCCTATTTTCATTTTGTCAAAAATAAAAACCACTCAACTCAAATTAATACATCGCATTTAAAAATGAACTTTTGCGTAACATTATGCAGTTACGTTCTGTTAGTAAATGGTCTATTGTAAGATGTCTAATAGACTGTGTGAATAATACTTCATGGGCCATAAAGGTGTCTTCTGACCGCCTCCTTGGGAACCAGTTATTCTATACTGGGCATAGGTAGTCCACCTTAGACCAGAGTGTCGCTAGCTCGTGTGATCACACGCCTTGCTAATAAAATGCCTAGCTGTATTGTGTAAAAAATCTATTGCAAAACCTTATAAGGGCAGATATAGTACATCAAAAAACTTTTGCTCTTTGATTTGAGGAAATTCGTGAAAAGACCTATAAGATCAATTAGAGACCAAATTAAGGAGAAGGCGAATTTCATGTCGTATTTATAAGGAGGTCAAAAAGAGTTTCAACGCCAAAAGAAGTATCTGGAAAAGATGCCACGGACAAGAACCGAGCTCTAAAATATTGATTGGTTTCGGAATAACTTGATACAAAAAGTTAAGCGAAGTGCGATGGGTTAAATAAATGATTTTTGCCAAACCAGTTGAAGAAGCCGTTGAGTATTTAGATTATTTCAGACGTATAATTCGAATCAGTAAATAAAATATTTGAAAGTTTAAGTCCTCTCGCTTTCATAACCACAATACGAACTCGTAACTAGCCACAATAGATAAAATCAATAGATCACACCATTACAAAAGCTCTCAGATATAATAGACGGTAATGATGATAGGTGCAATTTAATTCCAAAGAAAAAATGAATAGATATTAACAATACATTAATCTAGCATTTTATCACAATACTGCTAAGTTTCTGTTAAGCCGTGGGTCAGATGACACGTTAAATTGTAGGCCCCGGCTGTTAGTCTTAGTACAAGCAGTCGTTATGCCAAGTCAGAGGTCTTCGGGCGGTTTGAAAACTTTCGACACCAGAGCTTGGCCACTTAACTCATACGAAGAAGAATAAGAAGTCTCTATTATATAAGACTTCTGTAAAACGATGCATAATTATGTAGTACATACATACTCGTATATCAGTTGTGTTAGCTGCCATATTACAAAAAACTCGTAAAAAAGGTTTACTTTGGGGCTAACCGCAGTCATTTGTGAAATGTGTCCTAATATTTTTTAAATTTATTTATAAACTTTTTGAGTAAATACATTTTTCCCGAGAAACTCAATTCCAATTCCGGCTTCACACTCCTATCAACTTTTACCAAGTTAAAAGCCAGATAAACGCCATGCCTGCGTCAATCCTCATCGACTCTGCATCAAACGTGCATCCTTCTATTTATTTTACACACTCATTGTCTGATTCTCCGACGGCGTTTCAATTAACATTTAAATGGAACCGATTCCGAAGCAATTCCGGAATCCCCGCTGTAGTACGAGTGTTTGCTAACCGATAATGAAGTTTTCAACACAAATCTGAAAAGGTTTGCTTCTGGATTCCGGTTGATTTCTTTTAGAACGGTTTCAGTCGTTATTTTGTTATTAAAAACGAGATGTAATAAATAAAAAAATGAAAGGTGCTTTACTCTAAAGTAAGAGTCTATACTTTTAATCTATGTGATCTATATTCAATGTAAATAGAACTAAGATTGCGGCCACCATAAAATGGCGGATATAAAAGTACATTATCACAACTTTCTGAAATGACCGTTATTTTTTTCTACCGTGCTTTAACTAAATGTTAATAGCTAGTCAAATTCTTTAGTACCTAATACTGAAGAATTTAACTAGGCTACCAGCATTTAGTTAATAGCCGTCAGTTTTGGGCTTAATTAGTATTTTCAAACACCAAATATTTTCTAAGTTTCTAAATTCCACTTTTTATATAATAACCAGTCTGTCATTTCAAATGCCTTAGTTAGTACCCATAGAGGTATTTATTCATAAGGAAAATATTTCAGAATTTCTCTAAAATTAAATTCTTGGCCTTTGTTTATCTGTTTAGCTATTTCAAATATTAGGGTCAAATTCGTGAGAAATACTGAAGATGACAGTTAATTAATAAACCAGCTTTATGAGTTAGTTGAATACCTTTAGATATATAAAACGTTGATTAAAAATCTTAGAAAATAATTTATAAAGAAAGTTTGACTTTAGCTCCATACAATAACTTTATAAAATGAAGAATAGCTTCTATTTTGTCTTCACCTTTTCCTACTATAATATGGGGTCGGCTAAGCTTGTTTTTTGTTTGCACGCCACTCTATCAGGCGTCATATTATCCACGTTCACTCCCTTCTCATTCATATCCTCTTTCACTCAATTTATCCACGTCTTTTTAGGTCGACCCCTACTTCCGCTACCTCGTACAATCATATCCATATTTATCCTAGTCACATGCATCTCCTCTCTACGCAATACATGCCCATACCACACTAACCATCTGCTCTTCACTTTCTCTGACCCAGGTGCCACTTTCAAACTTCCTTCAATATAAAAAAATAACTACAAAGAAATGAATACAGAGTTTCTGTAATTACAACTCAGAAACATACCTAATATATTGGTAGTATATAAATTCTTAATGCACTGCGTATTATAAAATTAGATTAGAGAATTAGAATTAGAATTGAAAATTGACATGGATACATAACATATACTTTTGTATTGATATCATATTATTTGACTTGTAACTTTGGTGTTATCAATAAATGAATTGTATTTGTAATTACGTTCGTATTGAAGACAGTTTTGGTAAATTATTTTATTGAGATTTTAATACACTTTACCTTTGCCGAGATGCAAAGAAAGATTTGAGTCACAGTTCACCCAACAGTTAATAAATCTGTGGCTTAAGAATTTGGGCTTCCGTCTTCATTAAAATATTTGACGGCGCGAATAGCTCTGCAGATTGAAGGTGGAACCTTCACCTTAATTAAAACGTGCCAATTAATTTGATGTCTTTTGATGACTTTGGCGCTTGTATTAAATTAAGAATTTGATGTAAAGTTGGGGTCTAGAAATAGATTTCGCTTTGAACTTAGGTTGGTTTGGAATTTCATTTTGTTGGCAGTAATTAAGTGGTTTCTACAAAGTTCAAATATGGAAAGTTATATATGAAGTCAAAACTATAATTAGAACTGCTCTCCTAGACTTGTGTTTATGACACTGGTAAGTGGCGTCACTAAAAATTATAATAGCTTCAGCTATCAGTGGCAACAGATATAAAAATTAATATGCTTAGCGCGACAGTGTTTTAAATTATTTTTATTAAGTAATAGGCTTAGGCTTAGTGACTAGCTTTTTAGTTTATCTGGAGCTAATCCAAATTACTTACTTTTAGTATAACTTTAATGACATGAACCTTCGAACTTTTTGTGATTAGTCGTAATAGGTCTCAAAGTTAGTAGTTGTTATTAATGAAGTATTTGTAAATGTCATCTATTTGTCTGTGACAGTGCCGAAAACAAATACGAGTACGATAGAAATTAAATTCGATTAACCGGACTAATTGTTGTTGTTAGACATCCGGATAGTCGAAAATCCGGATAATTGAAGGTATTTATAAGAAATTCGGATTTTATTGATTTTCCGATGAAAAGACGACTTGGACGGGGTGAAGCCAGTTTCGTCCGACACGTTCATGATTGCGAAAATACGACTTTGGACATCAGGCTAGTCAGGATTATCGTGGATCCGTATAACTGAGGGCCAGATAAACGAGTTCTTATTGTAATTAAAAAGTACCTGTAATATTCTTCCTGCCGGGTGTATTGACAGCGACGCGTACCACCAGCTGCGTGCCACCCCTGGGTCCGAGACGGAGGCGTTCTGTGACGTACAGCGCTCCGGTACTGGCGAATGCAGCTCCAGCACTTAGGGCCAGTAGGGCTGTCACCTAGAAAAACAAAACTATGTTAATAACCAGCCAATGAGTTAGACTCGCGCACGGAAGGTTCTGTACCGTTATCTAGGTATTTTTTGCTTCTTAGAGCTAGGCATTTGAACAGACGCGTAACCATATGAGTTAGCGATAGTCTGGCCTAAATTGGTGCATGCCTGGGCTAGAATAAATGGCTCTCAACGAGTCTGCCGGAATACAATGTTAGGTGCTTGACGACAGATTTTACAACTTGATTGTGGTTGCGTTAACCAGGCGAGCACAAGAAAATACCCTACCACCTTAGTAGCTCTCCAGATAAGTAGATCTGGCGAACAAATATTCCTGATACACCTTTGATGTAACTTCTGACACTTAATTAATTCATATATCAACTACGGCTACGACCAAAACGACTTGAACTATTTTATCCATAAAATGCCTTTTAGGCATAAAGTACGAGTATCTTCTTTTAAGCATGAAGTACCAACTTATTTAATTGCTTTACCAAGAATCAACCAAATCGACCATTAAATAGCGCTACAAAAAAATATCCCCTTTTTGCTGGAAGCCATCACCGATAGAGTAGCAAATTTCGCCAAAATTAGTTCAAAATTACGGCCCTATGCGATAAAACAACACACAAACATCCGTTTGTATGTTATACAGACAGACGAGAGCAATAAAGATTTTGCTTGCTTCGCCCAGTCTAAACGCAGTTTTTAATTTTGTTTTTCAAAAAATAAAAAAATACGATGCCGAGTAAATAATTAAGTTACAAGTTGTTCTTACACTCGATAGGATATATGTAACACTACAACAGCATAAAAACTGAGGAATTTATAGCATGAACGCAGTCTCACGTGTGCCGGCAATTTGTTGGATATCTGTGAGCGACTCGTTGAATCCCGATTAGGGATTCCCGACTTGATCGCGGGATCTGGCGCGAATCCCGGCAAATGGGGCGATTAGGCGGTTTGAACCGGTTCAGAACTACTCAACTAGCGTCAGCAGTTATTTTTTTAATGCTCTATGTATGTTGCCAACTCGTTTAATCTACAAAACTGGTTTAAGATTGTTGAAAGAAATAGTTGAAACAATGTTAAGTACATCGTTTTAACTATTTCCACCCATCTAAATAATGAAAAATCCAATCCACTGCAACTTATAAGAAAGGCTTGGTAAATTTGTAATTTTTGTTTTTCTTTTTTCGCCTTGTTAGTATAGAGGCCAGGTTCTGGTGTCGGGAATTTTCAATCTGACCAACGGCCTCTGACATGGGCTTGCGAGTGCAATGTTATGTGCCATCCGGCCCTTGGTAGCACCCAGAAGATATGGCATTTTTAAACGAGTATTTTAAGTGGCCAACCAACTAAAGAACTAACAGAAAAAAGACTATCTGCACAACCGTTGCTACATATTTCATGCCAGATGCTTTTTTGTTTAAACTTTTTTTTTTTTATGTATTTCACTTGCCTAGCAGCAATTTTGGATGTAACACACAATAATGGAACAGCGGAATAAAATTGCTAATCTGGTCCTAAATAAACATCGTCTCCAAAGTTTTTCGCATCGTTAACAAACAAGATGTGACAGGAAGGTCATGTTCAATTTCTTGTTTTTTTTTTGCCCGCAGCTTATAAAATTATCACACTTTTTTATGGGGGTGAAATTACTTGATGTTCAGTCGTAGGAACACATTCATTTTAACTTGGTTTCAGAACAGGCCGGAAATAAACTTAATATTATATTTTCTTCCACATACAATGGATTACTGCGAAAAACGTTTGAGTCATACTGGATACAACTTCGTTTATAGGTACTACTATACATTAGCTAACTAGCTTACATTCTGAAATAAAGGTTCAAAATGAAAAAGAACAAATTAGAGAAAATAATGTCATCCCTGTCCACCATGATAAAATTTTGATACTGAGGTTCAAACTCAATTACTTGGTAATGTTAACTCGTCATATGGGGTATATCATTAGGCATATCGCCTACACCATTCATAATAATATCTGTGGTGGAGCGGTAATATACAAGTGAAATTCTGTTGCTTAAATTCATGGACGACTTGATAAAATAAAAGGAAGCTGAACCAAGAACAAAATTCTCCCCAAAAAAATTTAAAACAAAATAGAATTGAAAACAATTTTTGTAACATATATTACTAAAAAATATTCCAATACACGTTTGAAAAGAGATATTATTAAAACAATGTTATTGAAAATCAGTTATAATTATGTTCTCAGGATAGAAATTTTGAAAGAAACAATCAATTATTTACATTCCAAAAACTTCTCAACATAAATTTCCATTAAACTTTTAACTAAAATAACGAACCTTCGTTTCGGTCACAACTGTCATATTTTTCCCAGCTCAACGAGCACTGCATTAGCCAATCACAAATCACAACAGTCAGACCGTCATATTACTCACAAACACGCATTAGTAAATCAGGACTCAGTCATAAAACTAACAATCGGGATTAAACCATTAAATTATCGAGCAACGAGGAATTATGGTTCGCTGAATGGACGAATCGCGTTTATACAGGCTTGCATTCAATATGACTGTTGATCAGCGTTAAATGCGGCGATCGGTAATATTTTGTACTTGCATTTCCTTTGGTAGGTTATTTTCAAACGAAAAATGCATTTTTACACGCTTTTTATTAGCTTCACCTGTATGTTTGTTTGTAACCGACTTCTTTGGGCGCGATTTTGACCCACTTTAAACGGCCAGATTTCGTTCAACTTTGTAGATTTATTGAGGACCGATGACAATACACTAATTTGTTAAAATTATTAAAATTTTTTGTATGTTTGTTTGTAACCGACTTCTTTGGGCGCGATTTTGACCCACTTAAAACGGCCAGATAAGCGTATTTTTTAGTTTTTTAAACTACTTATTATTATTATTTGGTAAGTTCATAAAACATAATTTTTAGATGCCTATTAGACACAAACGATCTCTTTAGCGCAATGCTTGCCATGCCGGACTGCCAACCTGAGGGTTTCCGGGATCGATTCTGGCAAAGCCATCATCTTTATGATGGAACAAATTTGTTAATTGTCAGCATGGGTGTTAAATATGTATCGATATAAAATTATTAATGTATGTATATTTAGTGTATCAGTTGTGTTAGCAACGGTAATACAAACTAGAAATGGTTTAGTATGGGGCTAACCGCACGAGTATGAAAAGTGTCCTACTATTAAAAGAAACATATAATTTTTTTATCGTTTTATCGTAGAAAATTAAATATCGAAACTAAGAGTAATTAAAGTTATTTAAGAAATAAATTTTAGACCACATAAGGACCGTAAAATGCTGTGATCGACGATATTTTGCGTTTGAATTTCCCACGGTATGACATTTTTCAAATGAAAATATTAGCTAAGAACAATCCCGACTAGCACTCGTTTAAAAAAAAAATCACTTCTGTTTATTTGTTCAGAAGCTACAGATATATAAATAACAGATACTTAAACACACACACTCACAGAGACACACAGACAAAAGAACTTTAAACACCACGACGTTTTTGAGTAGTTAATAATAATAGTTTAAAAAACTAAAAAACACGCTTATCTGGCCGTTTTAAGTGGGTCAAAATCGCGCCCAAAGAAGTCGGTTACAAACAAACATACAAACAAAAATACAAAAATAATGGAATAATTTTATCAAATTAGTGTATTGTCATCGGTCCTCAATAAATCTACAAAGTTTGAACGAAATCTGGCCGTTTAAAGTAGGTCAAAATCGCGCCCAAAGAAGTCGGTTACAAACAGGTGAAGCTAATAAAAAGCGTATAAAAATCCAAATCAATTAATCCATTGAATCTGAAGTTTATAGAAAAAAAAATGACGACCTCGTTGGCGTAAAGGTTACCATGCCGGTCTGCTAATCAGAAGGTTCCGGGTTCGATTCCCGGCCCGGTCAACATCTTTGTGCTTAACTAAATTTGTTGGCTGTGGGTCTGGGTGTTAAATATGTATTTATATATAATATGTATGTATGTATATGTAGTATATCAGTTGTGTTAGCAACCATAATACGAGCTAGAAATGGTTCAGTATGGGGCTAACCAGCCGTGTGTGAAAGTGTGCTAATATTTATTTATTTAAAATAATACTCACATCCATACAATTGTTGATATTGTTCGTGATTTTCACATCTACTTCGACAGTTTCTCCGACCTTCAGCGCGGCTGGTAGAGCAAAGTCCAGTTGTATTGGTCGGAACACGTTTATGGTGCGAGGAGCAGAGAACCTCAGACCTCTATTGGACAGCGACAAGGCCCAGAGAGACCAGCGACCGGCTTCTGAAGGGGCTGATATGGTGACACCGTCTGTCGAAAGCTGGTTACTGGAAAATAAAGATAAAGATTAAAATATATTTATTGCTTCCTTGAGTATGAGCACGAAACAAAGGTATACTTATAATCAGGCTTTTGCGTCGTGCGTTACTGGATCATTGCGCCTCGCTGTAGGTTACAAATACAAATACAAATCATTTATTGATAACACCAAAGTTACAAGTCAAATAATATATGATATCATTACAAAAGTATATGATATGGTTATTTCTCCACTTTGATTGTTCCAGGCAAGTTAAACATTGATTGTAACAGGTTTTCTATTCTTCATTTATAAATCTGAAATCTTTAAACACTGACTTTTTGGACTTAGAACTTATTTAACACTGAATTTTAATTAATTTACGAATTTTATTACGGAGCTTGCTCCAAGTAGACTAGAGCGCACCAGCGCCACCTAGCGTTCTAGTACTATAATATCATTACAATAGTATATGATATAAATCATAATGTCAATTTTCATTACTAATTCTAGTATCTAATATAATATCAATACAAAAGTATATGATATGAATCAAATGCCAATTTTCAAATTTAGATAATCATTATATTGTACAAAGTTTTATTTAATAGCCAAACCTAGACTGAGTCTAGTCTTAAAGCTGGCTGGTTTTATGAGAACCTGTGTCGCAAGGCAGCAATCAAATAAACATAGATAGGTAAATATGGTTATCAGTAAAAGCTTCTATTTCCGCGTAGAAAACGGTCACACTTACTCTTACATTATTATGAAGATGGTGCTCGGAAAGCACCGAACGAAACTGTTGGACTCATTCCAAGTTTTAATAAGAATGTAAGTGTGACCGTTTCTACGCAGAAATATAAGATGCCTTAGATGAACAGTTAAGAATGTTTAGTACATGCTCCATGAACAAAATATGTACATGTTTACATAATGTGTACATGTTGTACATAATATGTACAATACAGAGTATCATTATTATGTGATTAAGATAATGTTACCTTAATTCACATAATACATAACAGGTAATGGCCTGGTCATTACTATTTGAGATTAGAGCATATATTAAATGAGACATGTTCAACTCCTATAAAATCTATAACTACACGCGATTAATTCAAACTATATTAACTTAATAGATGCTTAGGCGCACTGTACAGCTTAACTACAGAATATATTACGTCATATAAGTAAGTTTAACTAGCAAAGTTAAATAACGGGTGTTTCAACTAATCAAATTTAGTTTAGTATACGTAACTTACATACAACATAGTTTAAATGCTAAGTGACTTGGGCCGTGACGTTACTGTAAAAATTGATACGATTTACAAAAATATACGCTAATATATAACGTCGCGTAAGTTGTTTAGTTATTTTAACCGTTCCAGATATACTCGTACAACGATTTATTTATTTATTTAATAATAATTAACACGGATTACACCAATTATATTAATTATCTAAAATTCAATTTATGGTATTAAAAAAAAAATTCGAAACTTAATTGATACTTAATAATATAAATTTCACAAAATTTCAAGAATATTGTCAGAATCGCATGGAACTTGACAAAAAATATATCACAACCTGGGTAGTGGTCAAGGGAACGGGTGCGTTGAACGATAAATAACTAAATACAAGATTTTATTGCCAGTTGCTAGTTGCTTTTTTTTCAGACTCAGGTTGCTGTAGTTTTTAAGATAAATGGCAACATTTGTTTGTACAAACACGCACACAAGACACCCTCTCATATATATAGTTCTCCTTTTCGTCAAAGGTAAAAAAACACATGCCAAAAGTTATGCCACATAGTTCGTTCTACGAGAAATTAGTTCACAAAATGATTTCCCAATATTATAACACATCCATTACGACATAATGCAGTTTAATTTGCATAATAACAATCGATAGTTACGAGGGAATGAGAGAAACGTCACTGTGTAAAATTACGAGTATTTATACTGTGAAACGAAATTGAAAAGCTTTGTCTCGGAAAACAAAGGCCAGCCTGAAATTATTATGGTCAAAAACAAGTGAAAATAGTGTGATTTTGGTGCAGTGTAGCGATTTTATTTAAAAAATTTGTGATTAAAAAATAAGTGTGTGTGATAGTGTGATTATAGTACAGTTTAGCTGCTTTATTAATAAAACCTGTGCTAAAAGAAATAAGTGTGTGAGAGAGAGTGTTTGTCTGTGGTATCTTAGCTCCAGAGCGGATGGACCGATTTTGATTGAAGGTGTATTAGATGGTGTAAACGGTGTCAAGATAGCCGATGCTATAAAATGGCGGATGACATGTTTTTTGCAACTTTCCTTATATGGGTTTCAAATGAAAGGTCTTGACTAGTAAACTAACATACATTATGATAAACTTCAAATGCAAGAAGACCGCCCCACAATTTTTTTTCGAGGGTTTTTCAAAATTTTTTTTTTTTACACTTTTTTCTAAGTCATGTGTGGAATTTTCTCCCGTTCATACGGAAAGAATCCAAGGACCACAAAATCCTAAGACGTGTGTCATACAGCGACTCGCATTGGTCCAGCGTGGAGTAGCCTTTATCTCTCTCCTCGTGAGAAGGCTATACTCATATAGCAGTGATACTGTTTAGAGATTTTTTGAAAAGGCGTATTACTTTATTTAATACTAGCAGATCGTCCCGGCTTCACAAAGGCTATAAAATAATCAAAGTTGCAAAGAGAAACAAAATATAGCCTATGTTACTCAGGACTAATGTAGCTTTCCAACGGTGAAAGAATTTTTCAAATCGATCCAGTAGTTTTGGAGCCTATTTGCGTCAAACAAACTAAAAATCAAACTTTTCCTCTTTATAATATTGTTTTATTTAAAAAGAGGCTGGGGACATAGCTAGTGAAAGTGTCTGGTCTTCCTACGTCTATATACAGAGAAACAGCTGATGGTGATGATATTTCTTTCCAGCACAAAAACATTTTAAGCTAAACTGAAACTGGCGCCCGTTAGAACCGCTTTATCACCGTCCACCGGAGGCCAGTCTTGGCATTTTGTCGCGCCATGAATAATAGGAAGATTCGATGATACATGCGATATACGAGCCGGGACAGTATTGAGCGGGGACAGAGACAAATTACGCCCTAAGTGCCGAACACGCAAACATTTTACGAAAATAAATGTAAATATTGCCTTGATAAATGTTTATTTTTGTCGAAAAATAACAGAGTTTGGATCGTATTATTAAAGTAGCGACGCCTAACGGTGCTTACTAAATTAATCTTTTTTTTTTTTGTGTATTTAAGAAATAGGTTTTTACGAAACATTTTTGACGACCTCGTTTGTGTAATGGTTACCATACCGGACTGCCATCAGAAGGTTCCTGGCTCGATTCCCGGCGCGGCCAACATATTTGCGCTTAACTAAATTTGTTGGCTGTCGGTTTGGGTGTTAAATATGTATCTATATAAAGTATGTATGTATGTGTAATATATCAGTTGTGTTAGCAACCATAATACACACTTGGATGGTTCAGTATGGGGCTGACCAGCCGTATGTGAAATGGATCCGAAATTATTCATTTATTTACACTTTTTCTTCTTACGAGATAAGAGGCCAAGCTCTGGTGTCAAGACACCCGAAGGCCTTTGACTTGTCTTAACAACTGCTTGCACTAAGTCTAATAATAGCCGAGACCTACAATTAATACAATTTAAACGTGTTATCCGACCCTTTTTTTTAAACTGTCCGCATCGATCGTTGCATAACCTCAATGATCGCATCAGATCGCCTTAGTTAGCCGAGCTACAGGCGCTACATTTACCCTGTAAATCACTCACGAAAACCCTACATCGTCCTACATGCACTCCATGTCCTTCCAAAACAGAGTCTCGAAGCCAAGGATAAATGGATGATAAACTGCGGCTATCCATTACATCCATCTCTTTCCAACCTTTATATATTTCTGTGTGTACGAAAGAGATAATCATTGTGTGCCTCATAGATTCGGACTAGTTATCGGACAGGCAATTTGTCATGGGGAAGAGCATAACTTACGGCGGCTGACAGATGAATCAGCGACTCTACGATTTATATGAGTTAACTTTCTCGCTTTGCGCTGTGTTACTTGGTATTTGGATATTATGAAGTATCTTTCTCACTATTTTTGTAACAAAATATCCAGGGCGCGAAAATGAAGAGGAACATTTTGATACATCGCTTTGTTGACTGTCATAAATAAATTATGTCGATATTCTAACTAATATTAAAAGCAAAAAATAATGCTTTTCATATAAATAGAATCCCAATAAAATCGTAGTTCAGATTTTGTGTAACCAATTTCGTAAAATAAAGACAAATTTTTACTCCGGTCTATAGAGATAAATAAGAACCCAATGGTAAGCGTCCTTAAACCGTTGCTAGAAAACATTTAAACCTTATCTACTTATATTATAAATGCGAAAGTTGTGTAAGTGTGTATGTTTGTTACTTATTCACTCTGAAACGGCTAAACCAATTTCGGTGAAATTTGGTATGGAGATACATAGGTAAGACTGGATTAACCCATAGACTCATTTTTATTCTAGATTAACTAGTAATTTATCTTTAAGCTAGTAAATTATAGTAATTTATCGTATAATAGTGGATATGCTATTTTGATGAAAAAAAAATTTAAATCATTCTTTAATGATACCAATTTAGTAACCCTCTATAATGCCTCCAATTCCCTAACTAAGCTTTAAGTTCCCAAGATTAAAATTTTAATCGAAATTATTTTCCAAAAAGTAATCTCAGAAATTTCATGGGGTTTTATATGAGTTGGGAAACTTGATAAACTTGTTTAAAAGGATTATGTAGCCTACTACGGTACCCTCGGGGTGTTTTTCTAACAAAAACACTTTCCCTAATGGCTTTATGAAAATTGAAGCCTTATCCCACAAACTGATACGGAAATTACAAATTTTGCTAGGTAATCCCAACAAAATTGTAAGTTTCCCAACCGAACTAAAATAGTAAATCGCAACAAATTTCGCAGTTTTAGAAAGTGACGTTAAATACTTTTTCGCTGTGAGTTAGAAATATAAAGCTAGAATTTCATCAAAGGAGAAAATGTAGTATACTTTTATTACATATTTTACTCACATACATATTATATATTTCTCTTAAGCAAATTACTCAATGACATTATTATAAAAATTACTCAAAAACATCATCAGGGAAATATTTTTTATGTAATGATGACTTAATGATACGCATTTTTGTCCCCACAGGTTTACGTTAGAAAAATATTCGTATATCAAAATTATTCATAATACGTCTAAATAGTGTATTTTTAAATAAACTAGTAGCTAATAGCTGAATTACATTTAACTATTTATATAAAATCCAAATATTTGCGGAGAAATTTAATACTAGAACGGGCTATATTTAATTTTACTTCCTAGCCGGTTTCACCGGTACTAGCCCAGCCCTGCACATATTACTTGTATTTTTTTATGTTGTGTGTGGATTGATCACTCCCTCATACTGTAAAGTAAACACATCGTGAATCTAAAGTGAAACCCACATGCACCGAGCAACACAAAATCCGACGGAGGGCGTGGTGGTTTACGGCCTTATTATTTAAAAGTAAAAACGTAGAGACGGCAGTTTTATATTGAGGACTATTTTTTTTATACTCTTAATGGACTTGCGCTTGATCGCAATTCACCTGATGGTAAGCGATATTGCGATCTAATGCGCTAGCCTAGAAGAAACCGGTTCCACTCTTGCCTTGAAAACCTTCAGATTATAGTTATCGGGGAACAGGGAATTTGGCAAAGTATTCCACACCTTGGCGGTACGCGCAATGAGTGTTTCATGTTATGCTATATGTACTATGTGTGCCAACTAAGAATAGGACTGTCAAACCGCCATCTTCCTCAATAATACGCGTTAACGTCATAACTAAAGTGTATGGTGTGCAAAAAAATAATTAAACAAATTATATTCAGTTCATATGTTTAATGTACGCTGTTTTGCTATTTCTTATACATTTTAATTATAAATGAGTAGGATTTGAAAGTAAATGCATATTTATAACATTTTCTTTTTTTCATTGTTCGCACTTCTTTTTTGTACCAAATAAAAATATTTTATTATACTGCTTACAGCACTTAAGTCGAAACTAGCCAAAACCAATGTCTCGGTACGTGTTTTTTTTATTTGTTGTTAATTTACCTTGGGTACTACTTACCTGTAGAATTAATTAATCCAAAATTATCCAGTAATATAATCAAGAATAATTATACAATAATTAAATTTATATCTATGAACCAAAAAAATATACTTATATATCTTTTTTAAACTTTCTTTGCTGGCAGTACTGTTTTGACAGTTATCGTGTGAAGTTGAAGCAAGCGCAATCCTATTTTTGTATTTTTTTTATTTATTTATTATTATCACAAACAGAGTAGCTACATATTATAATTACAAAATTTTACCTAAAAAACCTGGGTTTATCCAAGGTAAAAGGTTCTCACTACTTTACATAACAAATAAAAGACGCGTTACATAGGTACATAGATAATAACTAGAACAAAAGAGCTCGGCACTCGCTCGCAGGCCGCGTTGCGCCGGCGCAAGCAGGGCAGCGGTAAACAACGTATTGTTCTAATAGTGCTGTCCTGCTCTCGCACATCGCCGCGCCGCGGTCCCTGTGTGCGTGCGCCGAGCTCCCGATACAGAATGCTCCACATATTCTTAGTTGGCACGCATAGTACTAGTACTTACGTGTAGTTGAAACACTTCCACATCCACAGTCGGTCATGCGAGGCGGGCGGCACGAGGTGCGCGGGGGAGCGCGGCGCGGGGGCGGTCCTTTGGCGGTAGAGCACGCCGCCGCCGCACGCGCCGCCACCGACGAACAGAGAGACGCCAGCCGAGACGAACTCCGGACCCGGGGGCTCTTCGTGCTCGGGGCTGAGGAGAGGAGAATTATTATAAATAAATAAAATATTCCTTTATTGACATAAGTAAGAAATACACAATTAAAATGAAACCATTGGTGTTGATTTAGTCATAGCCTGTGTTTCAACACCAATGGCCGCTCCCACAGAGAACAGAGAAAAAAATGCTCTAATATCAGACACAAAAAATATTTTTTTAGGAAAATAAATCTTATATGGTTATTTTTGTGAAAGTTACTTTACAAATTTTGCAAATCTAAGTAATTAAAAAAAAAATGTTTTTTTTTAAAGGTACAATAATTAAAAGTTAATATAAAGTGTCTTATTAAACAATATTAGTGTTTTTATGATTATGGCAATTCAGAATTTATATAATATAATAGCTTTGTATTAACAGAGACAAAAGACATAACAGACGATAATATAGATGAAAAGTAGCTATATTTAGTGTATTTCCACTGAGATCTGAAACCAAAAGAATCAACAAAATATTAAAAAAGCGGGGTGTTCACGACCGACCATACCTCCTCTAAAAGCGAGTGTGGCTCGGTGGTAATAACGTCTGCTTTTCAATCGGACGGCCCCTGGTTCGATCCTGGCCCTACACCAATGACTTGTTTTTCAAGTTATGTGTGGATTTGCACTCGCTTTACGGTGAAGGAAAACATTGTGAGGAAACCGGCATGTTCGAGGACCACAATATCCAAAAACGTGTGGCTTCCGCCAACCCGCACTTGGCTTTTGTGGTGGATTATGGCCTATATATCTCTCTTCGTGAGAGAAGGCTCCGAATCACAGCAGTGGGAACGTATGGTGGGCTGCTTATGCTGCTTATGCTATACAATGCAAGTCAGACAAAAATAAGTATCTATAATCTCTACACAATAATTTTAAATACATATTTCGGGGAGTACGCAACAGAGTTACTTGTTATTCCATCATTTCTTTTCCTTTACAGAACAAGCAGAATCTCAACGAAAAAGACACATATACAGTCACAGAATAATAACTTGTACTTGATACAGTCAAACTTCCAAAGTATTACATAAGCCGATTTGCTTCGACCTTCCTTGTGAGGAATACAAAAGTTTGGAATTATCTTTTCTTTCTCACTCCCTCTTTAATCTCCGTTTTCTGAGAAGTTCCAACTGGAGGTTCAAATTAAGAGCTAAAAAGTATAGTTATTTTAGGTACATAAGTCTGTAACATCGTAGACCATAACGTAGTTTAACAACAGGCAAGCTGTTAGCAGACGCAAAACCTATATATTTGATGAAATACTAATCAACATAAGTGTAATATGTTGATTGATAAAAACAAATACCCTTCACCAAAACACTTTGAATATCTTCCCATACTTAGAACATAATTCCTATTTAGCCGTTTCAAAGAGATAATATCTAAGTACGCAGTTGATGATAATGATGCCATTTGATAATAGCAACCAACACCCAAAGCAGTAATAGGAATGTCAACAAAAAATCTCATTCAGTTCAGGTATAAAAAAAGGTTATCAGGTATACAGTATGGTTCAGGCTGATTATGATGATGGTATTATAAAAACTTTGGCTACCAACACTACATGAACCTTAGACAATTTCATATTCTCATAACCATAGCCCATACCCATGACAAGTGAGCCCCAATCCCCGATGACAGATTCTGCCAAATAGCCCGCCGGCGTAACGTATCGCTTCACATTCGCGTTCAAAACATACGAATTCATCATGTTCCTAGTCCGGAAACGCGCATTCAGTGGACCAACCGAGTGGAAGATCCCGGGAGTTGATGTGGAGCGAAGTCGCGGAATAAACGAGCTGTAGATGCCTTTGAATTTATTGCCGCCGTACTTTGAAGGTAGATTTTTAGATCAGCCTCTTTCTTGTGCTAGTTTTTGGAGGCCGTGAAGGGATTTTTTCAGAATATTGTAAGTTTTTATAAAAAAAAAACATTATTAGTAGGAACGGAATAAATGATTGTAGGTAAGTTTTTGAAATAAAGGACTCAGCGATTTATATATTTATGATGAAGTTACAAGGAAAGCAAACAAAGATACTTAGAATAGTGAGTAAATAACTTTTTTACTCAGCTCACAGCATTAGGCGTTCAGTTCTAGTGAATTATGTCTAGTCTGGAATAACTGTATCTCAAAGGTACGGCCGAAACACACCGCTAGGTGCTTGAATCTACATTATGTTAGAAGTAAACTACTGAAATTACCATGAGTAAGGCAAAATTTTGGTTCTAACTACTGTATTTTTTTGCCAAAAAATACTTCACTTTGGGTTTAAAAAACTGTATTTTTTATACCCAAAGTAGCTTTTCATATCATACCAACAACTTGATTGTTTTCTCACCACAAGCCGCCTGAGACGATAAAATATGGAGAATGTCATGCGAATACAATTTGAGTGCCATCCGGTATTGTCATATTCATTGATTGACGTTTCCTGAACGGAGTACGGGGTCGGCGGCAGAATTATAATTTCCTGGGACGATATTGATAATGTCATCTCAGTTGGAGTCATCTGTTAAACGTAATGGACCGAAATCTATTGAGGGACTTATAATAAGTTTTTCTATAAAAGATTAATGTCCTCACCGTCACTGGTCTTCATTAAGAACCTTGGAGAATGGTTCTTAATGAAGACCAGTGATGGTGAGGACATGTATAGAAATCTTACACATTTAGAGTATGCACTTGCGCATACGATACGCGATCTCACTAAACTAAATTGTATGCACTAGGATGTAAAATAATTATACACTAACCCATTACCTGGATGCTGATCACTTGCCGATGCGTGGTAAACTACCCTCGGGTCTCTCGTCAGAGTGACTGTGACACTGACATATCGATTATTACGCCTTAGGTTTTATGCTACGGCTGAGTAATTAATTCATTTTCTAGTTGTGGCCTTATGGCCGACCGCAGAAAGCCAGAAACAAAAGAAGAAATGAATTTTGCGATTAGATTAGGAACTACTCGTATTAATGCACCTATCAATACATTTCAATTGATTTTGCTAAATTTTTCCCTTAGTACCGAAAATACGGTTGTGTAACGGTCACCCGATTGCCAGCCAAGCCAAGCCAAGCCAAGCCATGCCATGCCGTGTCGTCTGGGTTCAGCCAAAGCCACAGCCACAGCCACAGCCTCAGCCAAAGCCAGTCATGACAACCCAGTACGCCACGGCAGCCAAAGAAAAGAGGAAGTCAATTGACTAAACACGCCACCTCACGCGATGGGCGTTGCCGAGCGTCGACCCTCCCTCGATATAGAGTGGGGGTAAAAATATAAATAGACCGCGCGGCGCATTTTGTAGATGATTCTGATCTAGAACCTAGCTTAAGGCAAATCTCTGTCCGCTCGTCATTTGTAAAATAAATACCTACAATCAAGAAAGTTGTTTCGCTATCCCTGTTTCACTCAGAAGCGGGATGAAGCGAAATCGCCGTGACCTTCATGGACGTGGGGTGCGTCCATCCGGATGGGACTCCTCGAGCGACACCGAGCAACATGAAGACGGCGATTGTACACCACCGCCCGCCAGAAAAATTCTGAAGCATCTTCTGCAAAATGAGGTCGACAAGGCCGTCCGCGAATTGGATTCGGACTTCGGTATGTCCAAAAATCATCGTGCTGCGTCCCTCATTCCTGAATTTGACCCGGATGGCGAAGATAGCACAGTATCAGCGTGGCTACGAAAAATCGATCAACTCGGCGATATACATCGATGGAGCGATGAAATAAAGGCATTTCATCTGCAAGACAAACTACGAGGACAAGCTCGCAAATGGTACAACCGACTCGACGAGTATAATTATTCGTGGGAAGAATGGAAACAGATGCTGCTGCGTGCCTTTCCAAAACATCGGGACTACAGTGCATTGCTAGACGAGATGATGCAAAGACGGAAGATGCCTAATGAAACTATGACCAAATATTATCAAGATAAAGCATCCATGTGCTTTCGTTGCAAGTTATCAGACAGCGCCAGTGTATCGTGCATCATTCGCGGCCTACCCTCATCTTTACAACCAAATGCACGTGCTTTCCAATGTGAACGCCCTGATGAACTATATGAAGCATTTCTCTGTGCCCTCGACGACTACCGCGGCACCACACCAGAAGTTCGACTACCAAGTAAGGACTCTCGACCAATGCCTACCGAAAAGAAGATTTTTACGGAGCATGATCCGTGCCCACGCTGTAAGAAGACTGGTCACATGTTGCGAAATTGTACGCTTCCCGATCAACGTGTGTGCTTTAAATGTGGTAAGCAAGGCCACATCGCTACCCGCTGCAACAATCCATCTACAACCGCTTTTCAAAAATCTACGCAAGATATGAATAATAGCGTCAAGGACATCAAGCTAATCCAGAATTACAATGACATCTACAAGAAAGTAGGTAAAATCAACGGAGTACACGTGAAGACCTACATCGATACCGGAAGCCAGGTGAACGTCATGACCACTTGGATCGCCGAATTGCTATCTCTCGACGTCATACCTACATGTACGATTTTAAAAGGCTTTGCCGGCGGGCTAATCACTTCCCGTGGAGAGGTAAAACTTAATCTCGAAATAGACGGCATTCAAGTTACTTGCGATGCATATCTAACAGACATCGACATGGGTGAAATTCATTTACTCGTCGGTCAACCCGTCATAAACGCCAGCGATATTTCACTCGTCGTAAGCAACGGAACAGCCACTCTGATGCGCGAATCTGATCCCATGCCAAAGGAAGATGTGGTTGAAGAGCTCCGCAAGTTTAAAGTTGTAACGTCTATGCGAGAAACGTTGCCACCAGGACCTTCCATCATCAAGGTTCTGATATTGGGCAACCGCCAGAACAACGATATCTGTACCACTGCACGCCACTACGAGTTTCAAGGAGTTTCCTACTCCCTGCCCGCCACTCTCCTCCAAGGCAACAGCGGATACATCAAGGTCATCAACACCGGGACTGAGGACATCGTGTGGAAGGCTGGTCAGGTCCTCACACGCGCCGAGACCTGCGACACATCATCCGCCATAACCCAGGTTAGCCAAGCCAAGCCATATTTGCCTGTTAAGCCTTCTGATTTACCCATTTCATGTGACTTGCCTCAAATATCTGTACCGAAAAATATGCCTTTTGTTTTGTCTGTGGGTAAAGATTCTAATCTGAGCATAGGTGGGGTTTTATTAGACGATATAAAAATAGGTAATTTGAGCGAAATAGAACGTAAAGATTTAGTAAAATTGCTAATTAGATTCAAACAAAGTTTTGCAGTTAGCACTAAAGATCTCGGTTGCACAAATTTAATTCAGATGCCGATTACTTTAACTACCAATAAGCCAGTATATCGACAACCTTATAGACTATCGCATTGCGAACAGGAAATAGTAAAATCTAAAGTCTCTGAATTATTAGAAGCCGGTATTATTAAGGAATCTGAGTCCAACTATGCTTCTCCAGTGATATTGGTAAAAAAAAAGAACGGGGATAGCAGATTGTGCATAGATTATCGAGCGCTTAACGCCATAACCGTTAAAGACAGATATCCTCTACCTAATATTGAAGATCATATTTCCAAGTTAGCCGGTAAAAAATATTTTACGTGTTTAGACATGTCTCAAGGTTACCATCAAGTGGCGTTAAAACCTGAGGATACCCATAAAAGCGCATTTATTTGTCAGGCGGGTCAATTTGAATATGTACGTGTTCCATTTGGTTTAGCTAATTCTCCATCAGTGTTTATGCGTTTAATTAATAAAATAGTAAACTCTATCCATTTTTCTCAAAATGACGGTAGCAGAAATAATTCATGTGAGGTTTTAGCATTCCTAGATGACATACTGGTTCCATCGGTTGACGTTAAATCTGGTCTTGACATGCTAGAGGTTGTGTTAAATAAATTTGAAACCGAGAATCTGAAATTAAATATGAAAAAGTGTACGTTTTTACAAACTCGAGTAACGTATTTAGGACATGAAATTTCTGAAAATGGAGTGCAACCGGCGGAGTCAAAATTAACCGCCGTGTCACAATTTCCGATGCCTAAAAATGTACACGAAGTTCGTCAGTTTATTGGATTATGTAGCTATTTCCGTAAGTTCATTCATAAGTTTGCTCTAATTGCTCGCGCTTTAACAAATTTAACAAAGAAAAACGTTGATTGGAAATGGGGTAGTGAACAATCAGAGAGTTTTGACAGATTAAAAAAGTGTTTGTGCTCCAAACCGGTGTTAGCGATATATGATTCCGAACTAGAAACAGAAATACATACGGACGCTTGTAAGTTAGGCATAGCAGGTATACTATTTCAAAAACAAATTGATAGTACTTTAAAACCGGTAATGTATTTTAGTCGTGTAACTTCTAATCAAGAAAGCGTATATCACAGTTACGAGCTCGAAACACTAGCCGTTGTAGAATCTTTGAGAAAATTCCGTGTTTATGTAATTGGTAAACATGTAAAAATTGTTACGGATTGTACCGCGGTGCGTTCTACTTTGACAAAACGTGACATTATTCCGCGGATAGCCAGATGGTGGCTGATGATTCAAGACTACGATATAAGTGTAGAATATCGACCCGGTGAGCGCATGAGACACGTTGATGCACTTAGTCGAAATCCTGTTGATGCGCTTAATGTTAATCGGCTTGAAGTATCCGATTGGTTCTTTACAGTTCAGTATCAAGATGATAAAGTCAAAAACATAATCGATCGCTTAAAATCTGGGTTAGCCGAGCGCGATTTAACAAAAGATTTCGTACTGGTAGATGATAGGTTATACCGAAAAACTCTGAGCGGTAATCGTCTTGTCGTACCGGGACCAGCTAGGTGGAAAATTGCTCAAATGCATCATGATGAAATAGGCCATGTAGGGTTCAAGCGTTGCATCGAGCTTATTAAAAACGATTACTGGTTTCCGAAAATGACGCGGTTCATCCGAAAATATGTTGCGGCGTGTTTACATTGCGCTTACGGTAAAGGGGAGCACGGGAGAAAGGAGGGCATGTTGCATCCTATTCCCAAACCAAGTGAACCATTCAGAACAGTACATGTAGATCATTTAGGACCGTTTTGTAAGACAAAGAAAGGCTATGTGTACATGTTAGTGATAACCGATTCTTTTACAAAGTTTGTAATTGCGGAACCAACTCGGACAGTAAACTCCATTGAGACGGTCAGGTTATTAAAACGAATTTTCGCTTTGTTTGGATATCCGGATAGAGTAGTATCAGACCACGGAAAAGCCTTCACAAGTAGATATTTCAAGAAGTTTGCTACTGACAAACAGTTCAAGCATACCCTAACTGCTATAGCCTGTCCCCGGGCTAACGGCCAAGTTGAACGTACCAACAGAACCATTTTAAACGCGTTACGAACTACCGACCCCAGTGAAGCAGGCCACAACTGGTCTAATAGCTTACCTGACGTAATCTGGGGTATAAACAACACTCTAAACGATACAACGGGATACAAACCATACGACTTAATGTTTTCACGTAGTGGTAGGCCGGTATGTGATGTTTCTATTCCGGGGCGGGTAGTAGAATCGACTCACGTGAAGCGCACCAAAGCTAGGCAGCGCATTGAAAAAGCTAGTGCTAAAATGAAACGCCATTTTGATAAGCGTCGTAAACCATGTCATATTTATAAAAAAGGTGATTTAGTACTTTGGAAACAGGCTCCTACAAGTACTGCGGCTAAAGTCAGCACTAAACTAGATGATCTCTATTCCGGGCCTTATATTGTCACCAAAGTTGTTGGTAAGGACAGATACAGGATCAGAAGTATAAAAGGTTTGAGAGGATATAAAAACTTCATGGGTTTAGTATCTGCTGACTCCTTGCGACCATATCGAAGTGTAGCTCCTGTACCTGACAGTGCCAGCAGCTCTGATGAGCAGCTAGAGACAGAAGACCTAATTGACTTATTGGAAAGCTAATCGTGTTTCTTTTCCCATTGCGGGAGCAATTGTTTCAGGATGGCCGACTGTAACGGTCACCCGATTGCCAGCCAAGCCAAGCCAAGCCAAGCCATGCCATGCCGTGTCGTCTGGGTTCAGCCAAAGCCACAGCCACAGCCACAGCCTCAGCCAAAGCCAGTCATGACAACCCAGTACGCCACGGCAGCCAAAGAAAAGAGGAAGTCAATTGACTAAACACGCCACCTCACGCGATGGGCGTTGCCGAGCGTCGACCCTCCCTCGATATAGAGTGGGGGTAAAAATATAAATAGACCGCGCGGCGCATTTTGTAGATGATTCTGATCTAGAACCTAGCTTAAGGCAAATCTCTGTCCGCTCGTCATTTGTAAAATAAATACCTACAATCAAGAAAGTTGTTTCGCTATCCCTGTTTCAGTTGACAACTAAAAAATAAATAAATAATAACATAGAAAAGCTTTCAAAACTAATATTATTTTTGTGATCTGTAGAAAAAAAAGAGAATGCACGTACATAAGTTCTTACGTCTTCATAATACCTTAAAATTAACTGGTACGCTGTAGAGTACTTAGACGTAAGTTTTTGTAAGGCACTGTTAGCCTTAAAATGAAACCTATACATCTAAATGTATGTTAATCACACTTTATCAAACATTCAGAATTTATGTAAAAAAATATGTTTGAAAATCATAATCAATCAATATCGCTATGGTAAATCATAATAATAATGAGTAATGTGGATGTACGAGCATACCTCTGATGAGGATCAAAGCGTGTATCGGGCGGTGCGCGGGCGCCGATCAGGCACATCATGGAGTCAGGAGGAGCCAACACTCTCAGCTGCAGCGCTGCGCGAGGGTACCACCATCTACGTTCCTCTACTGCTACCGCCACCTGGTGGAAGGTTAATATTCATATTAAAAATTCAAAATTACCAACCCTGACGCTGCATTTTGTGGTGGTCAATTTGAAATTATTATCCAATTAATAAGTATTTTGATACCAACATTGAGGAGCCGTGGAAAAATATTATGCTATCCGCCATTTGGACTGATTTTCATTACCATAGTTACTCTTTGGCCTAATCATAAAGACAACGAGCCACGATGCCACAGCATTGATTTACATTACAGACAACACACGCAAGTCAAATTACTGTCATGATGGGTTTATAGTCTAGATGGATTACCGGTTATGTGTGATTGGTTATAATAAGTGTTATTTTGTATTAAAATTTTAATCAGAACTCTGCAATTTTGGTTAAACATCTTCGAGGTTTATTTATTGTGAACACCCAAAGAATTAGTTTTTTATTATAAAAAAAGACTATACAGTCGTTTAGATCTAACGGGAAACAGGCTGCATCTTGTAAGCCTAAATATTTGATTTTAATCGTTAATCAAAAATATATTTATATCTTCTATTTTTTTTTCATGATTTTCCGGACTCTGTTTCATTTAAACTTTGTTGCATTAACATTTTTTTTAACTAAGACCACACACTCGTATAGAACTAACGGGAAACAAGCTGCGTCTTGTAGAGCTACAAACCTGTTATGTTTCCATTTGCGGGTTTGATTAAAATTGCTGAACAGAACCACCGAATTGATTCAGAACAATCGTTGTAATTACTGGCGTTCTTAATTGCCGCCTTTACCATTGATTGCCTTTCATTATGGCCCGTTAATTAAACGCGGCACGAGACAGTGACTAAACTTTACTATGAGCAAGGATTCAAAATACAAAATTTTACTGAAGGTATTCTCGTTTGGTTTGTGCTTCGATCAAATATATACCAGATTCAGTGTTGCATACAAACACAGCACAAAAATTGGCATGAGTTTACTATAATATAATATTGTATCTATTACAATATAAGAATATGAACAAAAAATATTTCAATTTAAGTCAACCTTACCATTGTATCTTAAGGTTGAGTTTCGACTGGTGCCGTAATAAACATAAGCTACGAGTATCTTGCTCTGCTTGTTACATAGAATGTATTGCTACTTACTAAAGCGTACATAAACTTATCTCTTGATGACGTGCTTGCCTCTTAGTAATTCTGATGTTCGTGTACCTAAACTAAATACAATGTTGTAAGTTTTAAATAGACTTGTAGTTCGTAAACATTATTCACTCGTATGATGTATCATGTTAGGAATAATTTACACTGATATTGATACTGTATTTATTATTATATTGAATTAAAGTCTTTTTGAAACTGAACTGCAACTATCTTGCTCCGCGATAACAGCTAGTGCTTTAAAAATAATATGACCGTACGCAATGAGCGTAAGAAAATTCAACTGTATTACTATACTGATAACGCTTAAATTCTTCTTACTTAAATAAGACCACACTCTTACTTGTTGTCTTATTTTCCTTGCCGTTTTTAGAGACATCACCTTATATCTTGTACATTTTTGATCGAGGGGTTTGGGCATAATTCCAATTTCATTGTTAATTGGGGTTCAACTTATCTATTAATATAGTTATAGTAATTTATAAAGCTATGTTACACATGCCCTGATGTAAGAGGGTTTAGCAAGAGGCACTGGCCAGCTTTGCTCCGAGGCACGCTACTACAATTTCTTTACATTATTAGTTATACTTTTGTCTAATTATTACGAGTAAAATACTGTACAGTAGCATATTATCTTTATAAATAAAAATTATAAAAACAAGTCAGGTTTTCCTTCCTGACGCTATAACTCTAGAACGCACGAACCGATTTCCACGGCTTTACATTCGTTGGAAAGGTCTCGAAGTCCATATGGCTTGCAGCAAATTAAATTCAGGGGAAAATTTCAACTTTGTGGCGAAACGGAGTCCGCTGGGTTTGTTTGTTTTTTTTTATATCTTTGGACATTTGTGTATGTTGTCTCACCTCTTTATGCAGGAGTCTGACGTGGAAGCTGGCGACGTCACTGACTGGCTCCCCCTCCCCCGTCACGTAATACACGAGGAGGGAACTCACGGGGGCCATGTCCGCTGTTACTGGGAACCTGGGGAGGCCAAAACATGGGTTTTCAACTTCATTTTTAGCACCTCTGAAGAGAGCTAGCTCCTGCAAACACAGGGTATCCTACTGCAGGAGCTAGGCACAACTCTTACATTAAGACTTAGCTTCTAGAATTAGTATTAATTAGTTGAGGTACCAATATATACTTAATGTTTGTTTTGTTTAGAATGTAAGTTGGTCCAATAAAATTATTTTGTATTGTATTGTTTTATTTCATCAACTTAGCCGACAAATATACACACATACACACACATTGACGACCTCGTTGGCGTAATGGCTGTTAGCCAGACTGCCAATCAGAAGGTTCAGGGTTCGATTCCCGGCACGGCCAACATTTTTGTGCTGAACTAAATTTGTTGGCTGTCAGTCTGGGTGTTAAATAATTATGTATCTTTATAAAATATGTATGTCTATGTATGTAGTATATCAAATGTGTTAGCAACCATAATACGAACTAGAAATGGTTCAGTATGGGGTAAACCAGCCGTGTGTGAAATGTGTCCTAGTATTAAAAAAAACACACATCTGATTTAATGCCTGGCTATACTCAGACTTTTTCTTCTTCTTCGCTAAATAGCCAATCTCTGGTATCGAGAGTTTTCAAAACGCCCGAAGGCCTCTGACTCGGTTTAACATTTGCTTGTACTAAGACTAACTGTAAAGAGTGGATAATGTAGCTTCCCAACGGTGAAAGAATTTTTCAAATCGGTCTTTTAGTTTTGGAGCATATTCACGTCAAACAAACAATCAAACTTTTCCTCGTTATAATATTGGTATAGATCACAGATCTATATTTATGGCGCAGTTGAACTCTATACCTTCTTCTTTGCTTTCACCTTTTTCCACTATTCGGGGTCAGCACTTCCACATTCTTTTGTCAGCCGTTATATCTACATTCACTCCTTTCTCCTTCATATCCTCTTTCACACAATTCATCCTTCTTCTTTCTTAGATCGGCCTCTACTTCCACTACCTACCTTGTACAATCATATTCATACTTCTTCTAGTCACATGCTTCTCTTCTCTTCGTATGAAATGCCCATACCAAGATAACCTTCCGCTCTTAACTTTCTCTGGCATGGCTGCCACTTTCAAACTTCCTCTGATATACTCATTTCTTACCTTGTCCATTCTTGTCACTCCACACATCCATCTCAACATTCGCATCTCTGCCGCATGCAATCTCAAAAAATTGAACTCTATACCATAACCCTTAAAGTTTAGCTTATGAATTTGATTTGATTTTACTTTATTTGAGTAACGTACGTGTAGTTAAACCGGCAAAGGTCGGAATGGTTGGCAGGCGGCGAGGGTACGGCGTCCCAGTGCACCGCGCGTCCGCCGCTCGTCACGGCGGCCAGGAGTCTTTGTCTGCAGCCGCAGGATGACCACACACTTGCACTTGCTATACCTCCAGCCTGTTGGAAATGTATTAATTACTAGCATCCAGTACTGGTTCTTCACGGGCTATAAAATAATCCAAGTTGTAAAGAGAAACAAAATAACTTATTGACCCAGGCGTTACTTTGCGGAAATCCATTGTAAATAGAAGACAAAATTAAATATTTAGTGTACTTCCGCTGTGACAAGTCGACTTGTCGTTCGAAGAGTCAGCATCTCCTGATGATGCCTTGTGGTTAGGCGAAACACGTGTAGAGTTAAGAATTTCCGAATTGTGATAGGTAACGTTAATCTTAATTAATCTTAGTTAATTGATCTTAGTTAATTTTTCTTTACTTGTCTTAATTTGGATGTCGGATCACAGCGGAAGTACACTAAATATTTAATTTTGTCTTCTAGAAACAAAATAAATCCTATGTTACTCAGGGATAATGTACTCGTAACTTCGGATCTATGCATTAACTGCATTCAGATTTATTCATCTCAAAAACCGCACTAAAGCACTTTTAATTTTTACCAGTTTTATGATCCGAATTATCTATAATTATTGACTTTGATCGTGACGTTAAAGTTATAAATAAATCGCTTAAAAAATTAACTACTTATATGCCTATTTACGAAAACCCCTGTTAAAACAAAATACAATATTTTGCTACAATATTATCCTATCGGTAAAAGATTTTTTCAAATAGGTCCAGTAGTTTTTGAGCCTATTTTTGCCAAAATTTTTCGAGTTTTCTAACCACTATCAAGCCCGTCTCAACCGTTAATTTTCTATTAGACAGCACCAATAGAAAATAACTGCATCAAGTTAGGCAAAAGTGTTCATTTTTAAATGCGATGATTTAATTTGAGTTGAGAGGTTTTAATTTTTGTCAAAAAGATAATAAGAGGTTGGACATAATATTATAGTGCGTTTAATTAGCAAACACTTATGTAACTATGGGGTATGATTATTTCATAGCCTATCGTTTGTTCTTACTTGCAACGGCGTTGGAAGGTTTTCCACGAGGAGGTAGCATTTGGAGGTGGAGTTCCATCGTCTTATCCTTTCCTTCGCGAGTACGTAGTGTGTTTCTATCTCTTTCCCTTCCACTGCCACTAGTTCAGCCTGAAACAATGGACAGTACATAATTATTCTTCGTGTATCAACAAACTGAGTTACGATAGATTAGACTTATGAAATAAATTAAAATCTTAATTATTATTGCCAATTTGTTTTTTATCTAAAATTTAATATCGCAATTTCGTATAAATAAATAATAATAATAATTAATGAATACAGAAAGCAGTTAGCTCCTACCACTAATTGCTTTGGCCTTGCTTTGCTGCCAGTGACAAGCTATTTTTAGGTATTTTTATAAAAAAAAAAAGTAATCATATTGTAAAAAGCTTAAAGGAAGATAAATAAATGAATATGATTATCTTATATATAAAATTTCCGTGTCACAGTGTTTGTTACCGTACTCCTCCGAAACGGCTTGACCGATTTTTTCCAAATTTTATATGCGTATTCAGTAGGTCTGAGAATCGGCTACTGTATATTTAGTTTTTTTTTTTTTATTAAGGCAAAACAACATTTGTCAGGTCAGCTAGTAAATATATTGATTCAGGCATTAAATAGTCCACAAGACCTCCTACTGGATGTCCTGTGGTAGCTAGGTCTCTTTTGTGAGCAGACTTAGATCTTTAGGGTCAGTAATCCAAGTGTGAAGTGTGCAAGATTGTTTGAGTGTTATATTGGTTTTGTATCAGTAAGTATGTATCGATGTAGCTCGACTATCTAAGGTGATCTTTTAAAAAAATCATTTTCACCTAGGCACTGCTGTGAGTCGGATGACAAGCCAAGTTAGAGAGAGGCCTTCGGGCGGCTTAAAAACTCTCGTCACCAGAGCTCAACCACTTAGCTCATACGAAGATGAAGAATTCTGAGTACAGTTAGGTATTAAAACTGGTGTTTATGTGTGTGCTATGTACGTGTGTGTATATTTGTTGGTTTAATTATATAACAGGACATTTCAGAGCTTCCGTGTTTCTTTAGTTATGTGTCAGGACGTAATTATGTAACTTTTTCTTGCAGATGTATCTATTGTCATTAAGAATGTTGTGAGCGTCTTTTGTAACATTTATGTAGGAGAAGCATTTTTGATCAGGTGCATAAGTATGTAGTCATAACGATATGTAGGAAATAAAAAAAATCAGTTATGGTTGTAAGTTAGCTTTATTAAAAAAAAGTAGTCGACACTCCCAACAAAAATGCACGATCGTATATCTCAGTCCAGTTCTTCCTTATCTTGTTCAGTATATTATTTTTTTGTCTCAATATTCCTTAATTTTCCTTTTTCTTTGAAAACACAACTTTAGTTCATTTCGATGAATATTATCAGCATAGAAATATTTTATCACCTTGAACAAAAAATATAATTTCATCATTAATGAAATATAAAAGAAAAATAGTACTTTATATAAGATTACAAAAACATCACTGAAGTAATAAACAAATCCATCATCAAACATTAAAGAAAAGCATTAGCAAATTATATGATATCACAATCCAAGTAAGTAATTTATCAAAGAAGGAATACAGGCAAAAATAAAGAAAAGGAAATATACCACCCAAATTTTTTTAGTGGATTTATTTGGTGAATATTATTTTGTCGCTGATTGTTTCCTATATGAATTTTACATCAAGATGCTCGTGAGATACGAAATGATGTATTCGATTAATATACAACAGTTATTCTTCTTGAGGGGTTGGAGAGTTTTGAATTGTGATATTGTCCACCATTGTTGCCAGATTTTCTTGAGGACCAGAATCAGACTCATTTTGAGTAGTTTCTTCTGGCTGCACTGCAGTAGTCCCAACCGAGTCTCGAACGTACGGGCACATCATGGTCCAACGTCCTCGCCTGCCTCCGTGACGATGACGCAAATTACATCCACAGTTCCCATCGCTCGTTTGTGACTGACCATCCTTGCGCGTGGATTCATTTTCTTGGACACCCGGCGATGGATTATGTCCACCGGTAAACGCACACTCGCCACTGCCATTCTTGCATGCTTCATGAAACATGGCCCACTTCCAAAAGAACTTTCCCATTTTGTGACCCTTATCTTTTTTTAGAGCAAACTCTGTATCTCCGCAGTACCCATATTTTCGATGAAATTCAGGACCAAACGTGTTGAAATGGAATCCGTGTTTTTCGTATTCATGTCTGCCACTGCCGTGATGACTCTGCCGATGACCTTCGCGGCCATGTTTTCCAAAAGGCCCATGTTTACCAAAATTATGGCCAAACATCCAACTGTGTCCATGCTTGCCAAATTTCTTGAGTTGCTTAAATTCTTGCCTGTTCCTATGTTTCTCCATCTTTTCTTCCTTTAAAAAATTTGCAAATTTCGCCAGCAGCTCCAGATTCTCGTTGGTCAAGTTTTGCCCATTTTCTTCGTTCAGATACGACGAAAAAGCTGCTACTTTGTAATTGACACCCATTTCGCAGGAAACGCTCATTTTTGTTGGATTATTTATTAGGTATATATCGCAAGTAAAGGCAACCGCGTGTTGATGCAGTGAACTGGTTTATGCGTCGCAAAATGCTGGGAGGTGTTTATAAACCCTACGTGGAGTGAGTCACAGGTCGTACTCGTATATATCCAAATCGTGAATACATAGAAAGTAATAAGCTTCTACAAATATAAAAGTTGAAAAATGAACTCTATTGCCACAGACAAAAAGTTCAATATCCTATTTAGAATAACTAATAATTAATAATATGTATGTCAGACGAAGTGTCTGATAACCTCTATTTTGCTCGATGTATGTTAAACAAATTGATAAAAATGTTAAGTCAAAAGAAAAAAACACAGTTATGAGTAATGTACCCACGTGTTTTTATGCCTATTCTCATAATAGTAAAGAGTGCCATTTTATAGGTATTTTATTGTATGAAACTTAGATAGGTTGTAGACATTACACTGTTGTTTTAGTTTAAATTAAACCTACTTAATAAGTAGGTACGTACTTCTAAGTAAACATATCTACTTAAAGAAGTAAGTATATAAAAATACGAAATTGCACAATAATTTCACAATTTTCCGCTTTGTATTGCGACTAATTGCATAACATGAAGAAATAATAAAATCACTGTTTTAATTGCAAATTATGACGAAATCTTTTGAATTTATTAGACTAGTAAAGTTTGACGCTTATCTGTTTCTTGAATATTAAGTACATAAGGAAATAAATTATAGTCAGTGAATAACTAACGTAGTACATATTATGTACAATTGCACTATGTAAAGTCTTCGTAATTAGATTTATCTTTTAGGTCCTCTTTCTTTCCATTCTTCATTCTTCCTGTGTATTAAATTTACATTATGTATATAATGTTTTTAATAAATAAATTGTCATGTCGTATAAGGTGGTCAACTATTTTTATTCTCCTATTGTTATTTTTTTTAAATACATATATTACTAAATGTACTAAAATTAACCAGTGTGAATTAAAAAAATATAGATAACCCTTCCCATCATTTTCTGGTGGCAACCATTTTGGATTAAAATTTATCATTGTATTATGGTTTTACTAATCTCGTCCTTTCATTTAAATGCATATTTAGGCACTGTGGCACAATATCAAAATCAAAATCGGTTCCTCCGTTCGGTAGCCACGACTTCACAAACACACACACTCAGACATTTCAAACTTATTACGCCTCGTCGTATTTTTGTGTCCGGGTTAATAAAGAGTAATAACACAATTAAAGTCACCGGCCTGAATACAACGTTTACCAAACAAAGCCGCGGGGCGTGCCTAGTCTCCAATATATTTGATCTAAACGTTCAGAGTAGTGCAAAAAGCGGCTTTTCGAGTGGCAATATCGTAAATATCAAGCTCTGCCTCCTGATTCGCCCCGATACGCATTATTGCCATACTCTTTATGATCATTGAACTTTTTTATTCTCTCATGAAGAAGAGGAAATGTGCTATTTATTCGTATTTCTATCATCATCAGTCCGTCTGCGTTATTACTGGACTTTTATTACGACCTTATTCGTATATCTTCTTATATATAAAATTTCCGTGTCACAGTGATTGTTACCGTACTCCTCCAAAACGGCTTGACTGATCTTTACCAAATTTTATATGCGTATTCAGTAGGTCTGAGAATAGCCCATGCCGATGCAAAGAAATAGAGAAAATGCGTAAGCAATTGTCAATCAACCAAAATAACATCCTTGACTTAGTGTTAAGGGAATAATTAATAGGTGGAACAAATAAACAAATTCGTATATCCATTGAACGTAAAATAACAAAACTCACACCGATAAAACTAAGATGATCTTATGCGATCATCAAGCTTAGTAGTGGTCGTTGCGTAGAGTCTTTGGATGGGTGACCGTGCACATGTCTGTAAATATCGTTGAAAAAGTGTAATTTCTATCTCGGTGTTACCGTGGATCGGATGCCACGTCAAATCGTAGGCGCTGTAAGTCAGTTGCTAAGCCAAGTCAAGAACAACTCTCGACACCAGACCTTGGGCACTTAGTTCTTACGAAGAAGAAACCTATTTAAAGTAATGTTATTGGAAATATTTAGGAGAAATCGGAGTTGTGCAGCGGAATGGTCTGTAGCATGATAACAAGTTTGACTTATTTCGACGGTTCGGGGTGTAAGCCGTGTTTTATCACTTATATTAAGTTGACAAGTAGCTAGAGTTGGGTTGGCTTAGAAAATGTTTTTCGCTCTGAGAGTATTGCAGTATGTTCCTAGTTATAAGAAAAAAAATATAAGTAGGTTACAAGTTGTTTTCTTTTATTTATCCAGGATTTACTGAACTACAACCTTACTGTCTTGAAGGCGAGTGAACCGGTATCTTCTAGGCAAGCGCGTTTCATCTTAGACTGCAATGTCACTTAACGTCAGGTGAGTTGTGGTCAAGCGCAAGCCTATTAAGTGTAAAAAAATAAAATGATTTGACCATATTATCACGATTAAATCTGTTAAATAATTTCCTGTAATTTTTGTTAACATATTTAATTTGGTTAAAAAGCTTGCCGAAATGTAACCCACTCTACTTTCTATTAAATAGAGTATCACTATCTCAAAGCTTTCTTGCGAAACTTTCCGCGGGGTTGCCATTAAGCTGCAATAACCCAAGTTTTATGGGAGAAATCTGCGTTCCACAGCGAGTCGAGACTGCAGTCCCTTATTGTTAAACGTCGTTACAACTTTCGATTGAAGTTGTATAAAACTTGCCAGTTGACATTTTATGAGCTATCTGGACGGGATTACGACAATAGTATACAATCAGTTTTGATTGTAGTAATTTTGAGGAAGAGACACTGTGCTTCACAACACAGGATTTGTCCTACAGCGAAGCAAAGGGTACACCTTGTTGTTGTACAATAGTATTGAAGTTAAAATTGTAAAAAATATTCTACTACATTATTGTACACCATTTTATTTGGACAAAGAAACGTTTTATTTATTTATTATTTATTAACATCAGTTTTCAAAATACCTGCTTGCCTGATTCTATATTTTAGACAAGATACAGTCTGATAAAGTTTTGTTTTAGGAACGTATGGGAATAAAATAGCATACTTTAAAGAATCTGATTAAATCCTGTATTAATGATTATAAGGCTAGGTTTTTCCACCTTGTTGTCTTTAGTTCAGTGTTAAGAGTTTTTAAAGTTTCAGAACACGATTACGTTAAATCAGCTAATTGGTTTTATATTGTGAAAAATATGTAATTTAAAAATGTAAACGCCGTTTAAAAATGTAACAATGTTGGGTACTTGGTTATTACAATTGTTTATACTCTTTGCTCTTTCTACGAAACTCAATCTCAAAGAAACCGCACTATTCCCTTTCAAGTGTAAGTATTTATACACTTTATACCTTCAACTTCATAATTAATTGCTTTCGCTGACTGAAGCCAAGTTAATTACGACCTTTGGGAACTGCGGGCATCTGGTAACTTGTGCTGCGGTCGCTGTAGTTTGAGCCAGTTCAAATACGAGTATGCGGGCGAAGCTTCGAGAAATCTTGTGCAATGGTAAGCTTTGAAGAATTATTTTTAACTTTTGATGGAAACAGGAAGCATGTAGAAATTTTGAAATTGTCTGGACCTTTGTTGATTCAGTACCTAGGGGACTCTGACTCCGCTCAGAAACCATAATAGGTAATAATAGTACGAGATCCCGCTGCAGGATAGGTGTGCTCATCGACTATTTGTTTAAAACCAAATTTTTATGTTTATTTATAGTTAAGAGAATATATATTTACTAGGGTGCCTATCAAAATTTGGCCGCTATTATTTTTTTTTAAATTATTTTAAATTTATTTTTGGTAAAAAATTTCGTTTATTTATTATTTAAATAAAATAACGTCTACATCACAGCAATTAATATGAAGATTCGAAAAAATCACGGTTGCCGTTGCTCACCTGGCCGCAATTCTTTGCAGCCTGGTGTAAACAGGTATGATTTCGATAAATTTATACGTTCATAACGTATTTTTATGAATTATATGTCAAATTAAAGCTAATTTTTTTCTATTAATTATCATATAAAGTTGCTTAATTAAATCTGGCCGCAAATAAGGGTTGCTGGCTGTTAAAGATAATAAATATTTAAGGTAGAGTGAAAGAGAGTTAGCGCGTAACATCATTTGTCAGACGAGGACAGCGATTGCCGACTGTGCGACGCTTTTAAGCCATTGCGCATGCGTCGAACGTTAGTGTTCTCAACCACCGGGGAAAAATAGAGACGACTTATAATAAATACTCCAAAAAATATGTAATGTTTTCAAAATGATAAATTTATACATTGCAACAAAAAATTAAACTCTGAATGATATCCAAAATCATTAGTAGAGTCAATTGTAAATAAAAGGTCATGATATTTAATTTTTTTTTACGACGAAACAATAACATTAGCAAGCACTTTTGGAATGATATATTATTAAAGTCAAGTACATTGCTTTTTTCGTTACACAAAAAACACGACTTCATCTTTATCAATTCTATTTTACGTTAATTAATATAATAATTTTTAGATGCACAAATAAAATAATAATGTAAATATAAAACATTGTTTATTACGAACTCGAAGAACCAGAAGCCGCGTAAAACAAAACACTGCCCCCGCCCGCGTCATTTCCCACCCGCGTAATGTTGCTAGCTCAGGCATTATGTGTCCGTTTTTAGCGTAAAATTTGGGAGTCCAGGAGGTGAGATAATAATAGAATAAAAATTGCTCTAATCTATATTATAATTATGTACCTACCTAATTGTCTCAATAAATTGATAGATTTATTGAATAAAAGACGCTTTAGAAAAAAATACATTTAATTTCCTTTTTGCTGAGTAAGCTTTATATAATATTGTCTCTTAGAATTTGAACTTATTAACAAAAATTTAAATTTAGATATATGATGAAATATTATGTCTAGGTATTTTTCATAGATATAAAAATACTATTTAATAGGACTATTGGTTATGTACACACGGGCTGCACTGATGTATTATACTTTCTTTTTTCAAGTCGGTTAATTTTTATTAAATTAATTATTAATATTCTACAATGAATAAAAGCCCTCAAGAGGTAATAAAAAGTAGGGTAAATCAAAACTCTTATACTGGCAACACTAACAAGATGGATGCCTCATTATCTATGACAATTTTAAAACTGAGAAATTTATTCAATAATTAAAAAAGTTGATACTTAAATACGATACTTACCTACACGTGAAATGTGATCCCATCGGATCGGATCGGTCGCGCGTCAAACTACTCTGTTTAAGAGTAGTTTTAGTAGCTTCAGTATTAGGCGCGCTCACGGTTTCTGGTTCTTTCTGTATTCTGAGCATTGACGCATGCGCAATGGCTTAAAAGCGTCGCACAGTCGGCAATCGCTGTCCTCGTCTGACAAATGATGTTACGCGCTAACTCTCTTTCACTCTACCTTAAATATTTATTATCTTTAACAGCCAGCAACCCTTATTTGCGACCAGATTTAATTAATCAACTTTATATGATAATTAATAGAAAAAAATTAGATTTAATTTGACATATAATTCATAAAAATACGTTATGAACGTATAAATTTATCGAAATCATACCTGTTTACACCAGGCTGCAAAGAATTGCGGCCAGGTGAGCAACGGCAACCGTGATTTTTTCGAATCTTCATATTAATTGCTGTGATGTAGACGTTATTTTATTTAAATAATACGTAAATAAACGAATTTTTTTACCAAAAATAAATTTAAAATATGTAATTTAAAAAAAAATAATAGCGGCCAAATTTTGATAGGCACCCTAGTAAATATATATTCTCTTAACTATAAATAAACATAAAAATTTGGTTTTAAACAAATAGTCGATGAGCACACTATCCTGCAGTGGGATCTTAGGCTATAATGCTCGTATACTTAATTTTCATAGATATTCATATTTTAAGTCAAAGTCAAAATCAGATGATCTCGTTGGCGTAATGGCTAATATATCAGACCGACAACCAGGAGTCTCGGGTTCGATTCGATTCCCGGCATGGCTAACATCTTTGTGATGAACTAATTTGTTAGCTGTCGGTCTGGGTGTGAAATATGTATCGATATAAAGTATTTATGGACGTATAAATGTAGTATATCAATTGTGTTATCAACCATAATACTATAAATGGTTTATTATGGGGCTAACCAGCCGTGTGTGAAATGTGTCCTAATATTTATTTATATATATTATAAGACATAAAAATATATTATATATTTATTTTAAGCCACATACAACAAACATAAAAGTGGGTTTTTTACCGTTTTTGTTCGGAACCCTACGAGCGTGACTCCAACTCGCGCTTGAACAGTTGAATTATGTGTGTTTCCCGATTATTCTTTTGTTTCTTCGTTTTATCAGAATAATTAATGAACTTATATTATATCATATAAATCCCTATACGAAGTAAATATAGCTTGATTGTGGTAACACTGAAATAGAGTAATAGATGTACAACGAAAAATAACATTGCCAGTTAAAATCTCGAGTTATTGTACCGACAATAATTGGTTTGCATGGGTGCAGAGCAAGTTGTAGGAACAAAATCAAATCGCTGGTTCTTTTTGTGAGAATCTACACAAAGAAAATCATCAAAGACAAAGCTTTCCCAACTTACAAGGAAAAA
Source organism: Mellilla xanthometata (assembly GCA_035578125.1). Taxonomy (NCBI): domain Eukaryota; kingdom Metazoa; phylum Arthropoda; class Insecta; order Lepidoptera; family Geometridae; genus Mellilla; species Mellilla xanthometata. Next base: position 13,266,677 of record JAPUBQ010000004.1, on the reverse strand, counting down.
ACATGGAAATCCCTACATCTAAAGGCAATTATAGGTCGATTAGCAAAAAAATACTCCCTTTTAAGAAACGTGAGGAAAAACGATCAATCTATATTTCAAGAAGGATCAAAGAGAAGAATAGAGTGAAACAAAAAATCCTCTTTCTTGTTCTTTCAAACAGTGATGGATGGGCCAAGATAGGAAGGATTTTAGTGAGTCATTTGCCTACTCAATATTCATTTTAGAGGCACAATGACAGGTTAGGATTTCGTTTGAAGGTTACTTACTACTTGGGTGGGTATTTTCCATCTTTTCCGTTCTAAGAAATTGAGAAGGTTCAAAAGGAGTATCTTATCAAATTATAATAGTTTGGAAACACAATGCTTGATATATGGTTCATTTGAAACAATGTTAACGTAATAAAGTAAATGTTAAGTGTATATAATTTACCAATACTTCTAATATAGTGAATTTCATTCATCAGTTTACCAAAAAGATTTTCTTCAGTCACTCCTTTGCCAGCCGTTATCTCTTCACTAAATTTTTTGTTTTTAGTACCTACTATTTGTTGTGTATTTCTGTGGCAAAATAAATATACAGTGTATACACAAGGTTTATCAGATACAGCCTGGTGACAGACAGCTCGCTTGAAGAGGCCTAGTTTTAGTCCCATTTTAACTTTTTAGAAACGGAATATCTTTATATCCATGTCTTTGCAGTATCGCAACAATTTTGCGTTTACCCGAAAAGCGAGACATATAGGCGTGTTACCATAGCAACAGGACTCAGAGCGGATAACCAGAACCCGGAGTAATAAGGTATTCGAAACCAAGATCCTAACAGTTTTGGAACACATTAGTGGCAATCGATGTAAGCGCTTAGCAACTAGTGTGGAAGTTTTCGTAACTTTAGGGCCGAAAGTGCGAGAAGGCTGTTTGTTACGACTTGAGTCGCGTTTCCGATGCTAATATACTTTTGAAACGATAAGTTCACAGTTTAATTCAACATTGATTTCCTAATGGTTTTTTGAATCGAATGACAAATGTAATATTAACTAGTAGGTAAATACTTAGTATATGAGTAACTTGTATACTTATTATGGGTAACTTGTTTAGTTTTTAGGGTTCCGTACCTAAAAGTTAAAAACGGGACCCTATTACTAAGCCTCCGCTGTCTGTATGTCTGTTTCCAGGCTGTATCTCTGAAACCGTAATTGCTAGAAAGCATTCGCCAGATATGTATTTCCCATGCTGCTATAACAACAAATACTATTAAGGGGAGTCCCCATATATTACACGTGTTTTTTTTTGTATTTCTTTTGCTTAATATCAAAAACGGTAGTTGCTAAATACCTAAAATTTTCACGAAAGATATAAATGTGTATTGTGTATTAAATTTAAACAAGATGAATATTTAGGCGGGGTTCCCATACAACAATGGTACGGAACCCTACACGCGCGAGGCCCACTCGGACTAAATAAATTATTTAATTATTTTACTCTAAATGGCAATTGACCATTACACGAACTATGATTATGCAATCATAGTTCGTGTAATGGTAAGTGATATTGTGATCTTAAGTCAAGCGCACTTTTTCAGAAGAGACCGGGTTAGGTTAGGTTAGGTTAGGATGACAATTCGCTTCCCTTTCATTTCTGAAAAGAAAATTAACTTTCAAACGTTTGAATGAGTCATAACAGCTTTTATATTTGGTCTATCACGATATACTATGCAGATTTCAATGCATATATTTTTTTATAATCAACTCAACAAGAAAAGAACATGAGTGAGTCGACAACTGCCGAAGCGTATAATCTTTCTGACAAACAGGTCAAGAGATATCGACGTAAAAGTGTGCTTCACCGAACTGGATCAAAAAGAGCTGCCCTTCGACACAGAATAAATATCAGTCTCTATGTAAACATCGCGAAAATTCCGTGAGACACGTCAGCGCTCGAGTTTCAATTGATTTTGGACTTTGTAACTAGACTTATTAGGACTATAGTTGTGAAAAGTTAGATGAACGAAGACTTGTGGTGCTTCTCCGTTAGATTACTTTGCTTCGAAGAACTAAGCAAGAAATAGTTAACCATGATTCTAATTAACCAGAATTAAGTTTGTATTAACCAGTTCTATTTAAACTCGCACCATCAATCGTTTCACGTCTTTGAGAACTGTATTCATAGTAAATGTATGAATAGTTTATTTTTAGGAAGACGTCGACTAGAGACTATGGCTTGCCTTATCCGGAGCTTGACGCACTTAATATGATTTACAGACAACAAATATATATAACTCCCTTATGCTAAATTAGTAGGGCTTGTGGTTCGGCTTACTAAGGGGTTCTAACACGATGGTCGAGGTTAAACAAAGGTCGGTGAGGGCAGTTTTTGAATGGGTGACCGCGCTCAAGACTGCCATTTTAGACAGTCATTTAAGACAGTCAAGACTGGAATTTTTATCCGGGTGTTACTGCGGGTCAAATAAAACTTTAAATTTTTAAGCCTTCAATTATGTATCATTCATGAGATACAGTGATATAGACGATAGAGAGACAGTGAAGTCCCAGTAATATGGTCCCATTAGTACCATTTAGGTACTGAGCCGCGAAAAATGGTAAACGGCTGAAATACCTCGGTTGATATTCTTAAAGTTCATATAACATAATAAACCTTATATTTTGAATTCACAGAGCTCACAACTTTAGATACTAACCTATTAAATGCAGAAGCGCCCTAAGCCGGTCTCCAATCATTGAGAAGATTAATGAAATTAGTGAGGATGGAGCTGACTCCGTCTTGCGGTGATCTTAAGAACTAACGAACTGACTTGTTTGGAGTTAGGCAGGATTAGGTAATGGGACTTAAGGCGCCATTGTACCAAGTTTAGCTGCGAAATACAAATTTGAGCAAAGCTAACGGTTTTAAGCAATTTTTTAGACATTTTTTATCGTTTATTATTTACAACGAAAAACTGTAAATTAAATATTTTGCCCTTGTTCTCACTTGTCGGGACGTCGCTGGAGTGAAATAGCTACGTTAGGTTTTTTTGTTTTGGCTCAGTCTGGCGAGTGAGGTTTCCAGCGAAGGGGAGAGAAACTTCGTTGTTTGTAGGAAGGTTGATTAGGCATACTGGTGGAGTAGAGTGGAGGTGTTGTGTCAAAGGTAGGTATAGATATTACAGATAATTACAAAAGTGATGATGTGTTTAAATATTCTAGACACAATTCTCTTTACAATGATATATAAATATCATAGCATTTCACTCTCCAAAGTTCATAATTTTAACAAATAATATTCAACTTCTGTTCGTGAGTAAACATGGCTGGTTTAGTTGTCAAATTTTTTTTTATATGAAATCGTAAGTTCAAAGTATATATTTTCAGCTTTATTGAGGCCTTATTGTATTACCTATCTAGCAGTAATTTTTTTTTCGTAATCACTATACTTTTCTTTCAACAAACGTTTTTACCGGGATAGGTCGCGCGATTTTTTTTTTGTACACCTATCGAGTGATATCGCCGGACAGTTAACGCACGTTGTAGTCTGCTAGCGCGGACAGTCAAGTGGATAAAACAAATATAATAAAAATGAACATTAATTATGATATGATATGGCGACCAGCACTTACACTGATAACTAGTCTCGTGCCGTAAGTGCTGTTTTCTTCAGGGTACCTTCAACAAAATTGTTTCGTAAACTACTTCCATTTTACATTATTTAATTATACAGTATTCAATTTCAGTAATAAAAATAGGATTTAGAATTGTTTAGTCATAATAATAATAGGATATAACATAAAATAATAAAAATAATCAGAAGAACACACCAATTTAAAAAAAAAATTGATATTCCCTCTGCTTTTCTTAATTTGCTTTCAGATCACAGCGGAAGTACACTAAATAGTTCTTTTTTTAAACTAGAAAGATAAATGTTTATTGTACACAATACATAAAGTTAATCTTTACAAACACACAAGGAGCAGGTTCAGTATAATGCTGAGAGTACACTAGGTACACTTGGTTTTCAACCTGCTCCTTCACACATCAATAATTTTATCACCAAGTACAACAAGCTTGGTTCAAATAGAGTCCAACATTTTGTTTTTACTGAGAACATCTTGTCTGTCGGTCACCACTTTGGACCAATCAAGTAACTAGCCAGCCGAGGACTTGACTTAATCAATCCCTAGTTTCCGCACTCTAATCCGGGAAGCTACGGTGACAACCGGCCGAAATAGAAACACTGATTAGATAGAGAAGATTTGCTGCTGCATAGACTAGGTATCACTGTGAGTAAAACATCGAGTTTAGAGTTTAGTTGAAGATAAATAATAAATAATTCAATCAATCAACCAATCGATCAATCAATCCGTCTATCAATCAATCATTTATTTCAAAAATATTTACAAAGCTTAAACAAAACGAAGCTATGTGCTTCGTAAAACATCTCGTAGCATTGAGCAAGTCTACATTGTAGCTTGAAAACAGAAAATGGTATGTACTTAATTTTCAGCAATATAATTACAATATATTCATTACTTACTTAACAGTTAATTTTTAGTTGTATTAAATATCTTCACATATATGTATTTAATTAAAATAAATAGATACTTTACGATGAAACTAGTATGTTACCTATTTACTTTTGAATCGAATACCCCATGATGATACTTCGCCAATGCTAAAATTTATTCTAATCATTAACTTGTACAATTACATTGTAAAAGGTATCCAAAGTATTATGTGAAGCATGAATAAAAGTAGATTTAAAATTATTTAATTATTTTTATCAGCTTGTTGTCTGTTTGGTCAAAATATTAACCATTCACAAACACAATCACAATGGCTTATGCAGTCACATTGTCATTGCAAGAAGTATACAATTCGAATGCTATCTCGTTTACTCTATCTACCTTTGTATGTATACTTGTATGCAATCGTGTACCGGACATGCCTCGTCTATTCCTTGTAGGTATAGGATTTAATCTGCTCAGGATCTCGTCTGCCGAAAGTCTAACTCGATTAATTGATCGACCGGTTTGCAAAGTGGATGGGGTCCGACGCTGCTAGTTAGCTTAATGTTCGAGAGCAGAAAACGAGTACTGCTACGTTTTCATATAATCAAGTTAGCAAATGTTTGACTCCCATCTGTTTGCTAGAAGCTTTAGCAGATTAATGTTTCCGAGAAATTCGCCGAAATTTTCAGGAGCACGAAAAATAAAGGTCATACAATTCCCTTTTCAACGTAATCCGCTCTCGGTCGACTCCGAAGATTAGTTGCCTAATTTCTTAAAAGCGTTCGCATTTTAGATTTAATGGAGTGCCGGATTATTTATCCTATATCTTGACATAATTTATCCGGCGAATTTAACTTGAATCTGCAAAAAACGGGACAAAAGTATTCTTTGTAACAATTGTAAATTTAAAACTTAAAGCTGCTGACAATATTGTGTCATAGCGGCCATTTTCTATTTGAAATTTTACTTTATGCATAATATCGTATTCTACTCGTATTAATCAAACTTTTCCATTCGATACCCATTTTGAGAAGTTGTGCAAATATGTTATCTGCCATCTTGAATTTTAAATAAGCTGTTGTTCCTTCCAATCGTAGAAACGGCCATCTTGGACCGATTTTCATCAAACATAGCTAAGATTCCAACCTCATTCGCCTTTCCAACAAAAATATTACAATTTTTTGATCCGTTCGGGTATATTTAGCTACGATGCCAGAGAAACACACAGACGAGTCACAACCACACACAGATACGTCTCACAGAGACTCGTCAAACCTATAACCTCGTCGATTTTGCGTCGGGGCTTAAAAAAGTCGAAATGTGAATAATACGGTCGTGAAAATTATAAAAAAGGCTCTCAAATTTATCAAACATAGCTAAGAATCCACCTCATTCACCTTTCAGGCAAAAACATCTAAATAATTTTATCCGTTCGGCAGCTACAATACTATAGTCTGGCAAACGAAACATGACCCTGGAAAAGAGCGGCAAATTTAAAAAATCTGAGTATAGCAACCCCAAAACTAATATGAAATACCTGGAATAAACTAATTTGATACTTTGAAATTATTTATTTTATTTCGTCTGAATAAAAATTCTTTAAGTGCTTTAGGAAGTAATACTTTAGAAATTATACAATCAATCTGAATAAAAAAAAGCAGTATTCTATAATGTTTTATTCACTGTCATAATTAAAATGTGAATCTAAAAGACTTAAATTTGAAAAGATTCACCAGTGTCACTAGAATCACAGTTTTATTTATTTATATTTATTAGGTTCCTACTATAATGAAACTTTTCAAATTATTTTCGGTGATCCTGTCCCGGTCTTATTTTCATAATAATTTTCAATGTATATTACATTATCAGGCATATTATTCTTCCACTTCTCTGGAGTTATGGTTCCAAATGTCTCTTTAATCACTTTTTCTGATTCAACACCGCAAGACAGACAAGGCAATATTATCACTTGACACTTTGCCTTTACCCAAACTTTATATCAGCTCAATGGCAGAATCCAGATTAAGAAACCTGTTAAAGAAAAAAAATGTGTTAATATTACAATGTAACATTTTATGGTATGATAAATAACCAAAATGCATTTTTAGGAAGGTGGGAAGGTTTTGACTAATGATACAAGAATGTGAATCGAAATAGATAATTACTTTATGCAAAAAGATATATAGTAAATACGAATTAAAACAAAGTATCAACTTAGTAGCGTCATACTAACCTAAGAAATCAAACACCACATGTAAACAATCTTGTTTTCGTTGAAATTACGCCGAATTTCAATTCTTTTTCTTGTTGTTTTTTATGATACTTTGAGATTATGCGGAACAACAACTCCCGTACTCCACTTTTGATGAATTTTTTCGTTTTTCGCTGAGTAATTAGTGTTTAACAAAAACATAACAACACGCCATCTTGTTTTGGATATTGTCGTTGACATTATTATAGCATTGCCATATAAAAAGTTTGCAAATAATTCGAGTCTCATGTTTCGTTTGCCAGACTATACAAAAACACACAGACACGTCACAACCACACACAGATACGTCACACACAGACTCGTCAAACCTATAACCTCGTCGTTTTTGCGTCGGGGCTTAAAAAAGTCGAAATGTGAATAATACGGTCGTGAAAATTATATAAAAGGCTCTCGAATGGAATAAAGGTAATGACATTGAATGAGTAGCCATCCGCTCTGCTAATATCGACGCGATAATCCGGTTCCAACAACGGTTTCGAGAGATTATTATATTGGACTGAATTTCATTTTTCTTTCCTGTAAAAATATGAAACGAATTGTTAATGGTCCAGATTCTTATTACGATTTGATATTCTTGCGTTCTAATTTTTTTCGTCTTTCTAACTTTCTCATTTTTGCCGTCTTTTTTATATCGTTAATGATAATACAGTCTAATATGATAAAAAATCATTTGATCTGTATATTTTACTAAAGTTTTTCTTGAGGTATATATTTCGTTGTCAATAATTGTTGTCAATGACATATGACTATATTTGATTTTGTTTTTTGCATATTATTGAGCCCTTTTCACATTCTACGTGAATAAATAATTAATAAATTATTGTTTTTCTTCTTCGTATGAGCTAAATGGCTCTGTTGTTAAAAGTTTTCAAGCCACCCGAATACCTCTGCCTTGGCTTAACGACTGCTTGTACTAAGACTAATAGCCGGGACCAACAACGTAACGTGTTATCCGACCCCCGGTAGCACCCATATTATGTAAAAGCCACTACTAACGACAGTCTAATTCATGGTCACCCATCTACACACCGTCCGCATAGACCGTTGCTTAGCTTCGATGATTGCCTCCGATGACCATAGCTAGCCAAGCTACAATACTAGCTATCAATACCTACTACAATATACGAAATACATTCTTCAACATTCATAGATACAAATTAGTTAAATATCAATCACATGTCAAAAATAATAAAACTAAATAAAATTAAGTCTTAGTCTATAAAATATTTTCGCGTAGAAAACGGCCACACTTACTTATTATTAGAAGTTGGAATGAGTCCAACAGTGCGCGCGCGGATCTCGTCGGCAGCGGTCCGTGTAACACTCGCCCCTGAAGATGGTGCTTGGAAAGCACCGAAACTGTTGGACTCATTCCAACTTGTAAAAATAAGTAAATGTGACCGTTTTCTACGCGAAAATATTAAGAAGCCTTACGTGAACAGTTTACAATGTTTAGTTTATAAAGACTACGTCAAAGCCCTCGCCCAAACGTACCCATTAGGCTTATACGAAATAGGATAATTTATGGCAAACAATGAGTTAACTTAAAATATAACAAGTAATAAAGCAAAACGAGACATTAATAAAAAAGGCGTTTTATTTGATCACATTAATCAAGTGCTTTTCATCAGCAATCAGTAGTCTTCTCTTAATACCTATGTTCATCACTCAAGCTCGATGAACCCACCCAGCTCTGTGAGCTAATTCCTCTGATCGCGTCATTAATTGCGTCCGAACTTGCTAAACTTCCTTACCCGCGAGATGGCGCCTCAGAGCTGAATACAAACGAGCAGATTTCGGCTGCAAAGTGCTCGGTCTTCCTCCCGAGGTCACGATAATGGCAGGATTATCTCGGAAGGATGTGCTGTTGCTATTTTTATTTGGGAGTTCGCAGGCGTTGCTACTTACGGTGATTGATTTGAATTTGGAAGCGAATATATGAGAAAGTCTATTAGATTATAAGTATACTCGTATTAGATAGATAGAGTTGAAGAAAAAGTATTTCTGTTTTTTTTTTTCGTTTGTTCCATTTATACTTCGTCTGACCATAGTTGTCAAGAGACATTGTTAGACCAAACATATTGCTTATGCAGTTAACATTTATTTTAATGGTCGGATAAATTATTTACCTTTTTTCTATAATAAAATGTACGACAATGTTTACTTATTGTCCTCTGTTACCTTTCACCTCGGGTTGATAATTCCCTTCTGATCATAGTTAAATTATAATGAAATATATACACTTGTCAGAGGAAGCTATGAAGTAAAAACTATTAAACCTAAATTTAATTATGTGAAAAGTGGCTACTGTCTTTTAAGCTCGCATTTTGCCCTGATGGCGCCCACCAAGCCCGGGTCTACTAACGACGATGTTGATGATAAATGTTTGTATAACCGGCTATGACTTACGTTTATTTTGTCAGTATTAGCCCGGCATGTTTCAGCACAATCAGTGTGCCATTCATGCCATCAAGGGCAGGAACACAGCCAACGTACGTCTGCGGTGACGAATGCGCCTGAACGCGGTGATGTTGATGATAATTGTGATTCTCCAACATATTATGTCTATGGTGTAATAGGTAAATAGAACTTACCTGTAAATTAACATACGGTGCGTCAGCCATGACTGTGGGTACGATGAAACCTCCTTCCCCGGTAGACATATCAATGTCCTGGCTGTAGATGTCAGTTTTGTCATCGTATAGCTTCACTCGAACTCTGACTCGTTTCTCTGTACTCATTGCTTCTACCTACAAAGAAAACACAAGACTTTGTAAATTAGTAATGAAAAAATTATCTTCTTATCATCTTTATACTACTTACAAAACGATCTCTAGTACTTTTACCGTGTGCTAGGGGCTATGCTTAATTTCGTTTTTATTGTGCGAATGAGCTAAGTATACAAGCTCTGGAGGCGAGTGTTTTCAAGTCACCTATGGATCACTAACTTGGCTTAACGACTGCTTGTACTAAGATATACTCGTAAAAACAGATTTTATATTTTAAAGTGTTGTCCGACCCAAAGTAGAAACCAGATGTAAATGTGACTTTAAGTCTTTTTCATACTTAACCATCCTGAGATAGTCTTGCCCTTTGCTTAACTTTCTTTCTTTCTTTGCTTGATCTCGTAAGATCTTTTAACCGGCGGTGAGTTAACAAAGTCACAGACGCTGAACTTTATTCTGTCATCAACAAAACATGTTACGCGACGAACAAGACTTCAGTAGTAATTGAGTGAATCGTGAAGAATCAGAAGTAAAGAGTGGAAAATTTATCTAAAAGTAGCCACGGACTAAAATTAATGCCAAACAAAATTACTACACTATTTCGTAGGAATTGATTTTGAATTGCATGGAACATAATTTTCGAATATTTAGGTTACCTATTAGGGATAATAATCTTAGTCTTACTTAGGCAAAACAAAGGCTTAAATTATCTTGCCTAAGCGCAAAATGAAGCCTCACCACGGCACCTAGAAGTCTTTTAGAGAGTTTCCGTAATCTATTCCGTATTCTATTGTTCCTTTGCCAAGTATCACGTAATACAAGTAAACGTGAGTATGAGCCAGAAACCTGATTTCCTACAGAATAGTACCACGTATAGAAACTTGGCGCTATTGTGATTTTTAATAGCATCCCCGTGTACCAAATTCAGTACCAATAAAGTTTATTAAAGCATAAAACAGAGTTCTGGAAAGACTGGTTCACAAGGACGCTGTTGGAAAACGATGCAAGCAAGTTTCTTCAGAGCAAAGTATCTGCGGCTCATTTCTACCGAAATACTCGGAGCCCTCCATCAGATATCAAACTAAAAAGGTTCTGGTGCGTAAAAGGCACAGCTCTAAATTGGTGCAACCAGGTATGTCGTTGCAAATACTTGGCAAAAAAGTTGTCTTACAATATTTCCCATGCGATGTAACTGGAAATGTAGATAGATAAATATCATATAAATGTAGATAGATAAAAAAAATTGATAAATCGATATAACTGGAAAGAGGATATGCAAGAGAAAGGAGTGAATGTAGATATGACGGCTGACAGAAGAGGGTGGAAGCAAAAAACGGACTGTGCCGACCCCACATAGTGGGAAAAGGTGAAGGCAAAGAAGAAGAGAATATAACTGGAATTACTGATGAATGATGTCTTTTCTACCAATGTCAGTAAATATATTATATTTAAATCGAAAACTGACCACCGGACGCTAGCCACAAAAAGCCCAAGCCTCTGCACAACTAGGCGAAACTTCGCCAATCAATTCCGGAACTTGGTACCAAGTCGATTTTGCAGCTCCAAAAAATAGCGCAAGTTCCCGGCTCGGCTAACGAGCTGCCATTTGTTGTGCGAAGGGGAACTGTCGTCGCTGATCGGACGAACAATACCTCGAGGTACCGAGGTACTACAATACCGAGGTACAAGAACAGGCTTGGACGAGGTCATTTAGAATCAGATCAGTAGCTAAGCTTAGGAGCTTTTATTTTCTACTTTTTTAATTTTTATTAACCTTATACTTAACTATTTTGCACACCCTTACGGGTATAATATAGAATACATCAAATTTTAATACTTATGTAACTCCTCTCGACCTATACTTTGCAAATAAAAACATTTGATTTCATTTGATTTGATTTGGATATTTACAAGTAACCGAAATCCACTATAAACCAAACCAAAGATCAAATTCTAGCGCAATAGGTTAGATAGATATTCGCGCTTAGATATTCACAACTGTTTCAATAAGTATTATGTCCCGCACGATTCCAAATGTCTTGCATTATCCGTGTTCATTCTGCGCACCGCTATTCCCAGACTAAACTGCGCTTTGAAGGAAAAGAAAGCGTCGTTTCGTTCCAATGGAATTTCTTTTTGTAATAAGCTAAAAAGAGTCTAGATTACTTCATGAGGATTTTGTTTTGCGTTTGTTTCATATAACGATGCATGGAATATACGAATAAGTTTGTTGCTTTTAGGGTTCCGTATCTAAAAGGTGAAAACGGGACCCAATTACTAAGACTCCGCTGTCTGTCTGTCTCTAGGCTGTATCTCAGAAACCGTAATGGCTAGAAAGCTGAAACTTTCAAAAGATATGTATTTCCCGTGCCGCTATAACAACCAATACTAAAAATAAAAAAATGTTTAAGTACAATAAACGTATTTTTACCCCATACAATAAACGTATTTTTTTTGCAATATATCAATAACGGTAGTTGCTGGACACTTAAAATTTTCACATAATATATAAATGTATATTAACTATCAAATAAAATTATAAAAATAAAGAAAGTTAATATTTAAGGGGGGCCCATACAACAATGGTACGGAATTATTTATAGGTGTTTCTTCAAATCTTCTCCATATATTCACAATTGTTAAATTTGATTATTGTCATAAGCATAACTTATACATGGTGCTACTGTTCACAAAAACGTTGCACTGCATTCACCAATGACTTGTTAAAGTTAAAATAAAATATGTATCAATATGAAGTATTTATGTATGTATACTATGTAGTATATCAGTTGTGTTAGCAATTATAAAAAAAAAACTACAAATAGTTTACGAGGTGGTTTACCAGCCGTATGTAAAAATTGTTCTATGATCTATTTTTTCATTTTAATTATTTTGTTTATTTGAGTGTGGAATTCGCACTCACCCATACGGTGAAAGGGAACATCGTAGAGGAAACCCATATACTCTAAGGACCACGAAATCCGAAGACGTGTGTCGTTCGCTTGCATTTGGCCAGCGTAGTGGATAATGGCCTATATCTCTCGCGATTGAAAATTCCCGATTTCCATCAGTGTCCTTCGGTCGGCTTGAAAACTCTCGACACAAAGCTTGACCACTTATCTCATACGAAAAAGAAGAAGAAACAGCGGGTAGGTTAGGTTAGGTTAGTAGAAAGAAATAAAGAAACATTTCTTTTGTGCCACAAAGAAAAACAATACATAAAAAAACAATAAAAACATTTACGTATAACGGGTTGCTTATGATTATTTTCCACAAAGAGGACAAGCTTACCCTCCCAACAAAAGGCAGTCCAGGCTTGTAGCGTCGCCTCATGCTGTCTGCAAACCGCAGCTCCACGAAATGCTGCTCCGCCGCCGGTGCTGCTGCTGCGGTATTCCCAGGAGTGTTGCCAACCGTGATGTCCACTTTAGCTGATCCTCCTCCGCAGCGAGCTTCGATCTTCCAAGTGCCGGAGCGAGCACCAGACGCGAGGATTGCGCTTAGTTTGCGGACACCTGAAGGAAGACGATATATTTTTACACATTACATTTTATCATCAGGGCACGCATCAGTAACGCTTTAGTCTAAGGTGGAGCATGCCGAGTCTGGAATAACTTTATTGTGCAAATGTTTACTTTTAGTGTTTATATGTTATTTTTAAGAAATGTAGCGCTTTAGAGACTATATTTCTGTAATGCTATATTTTTAAGGAATAAATGAATTTGAATTTGAACTGACTCTCAAGCCAAATGGATGGACCAATTTCTTATTTCAATTTGATACGGATAAAATACATTTTGTCCCGGAGTAACGCCGACCGCACGGCGGGTAGTGTTTACAAATATGATTTTGATAAAATATTTCAAATAAAAACTCATATTTTGTAATGTGCGAGTGTGAATGAGCGTAGTCGTCCAGTTTGAGGGTTCAAAAATGAATTTATATTAAAAACATACAAATATTAAAATAGTGTGTTAAACAAAGGAATGTCCAATGTATTATCGGAAAAACAAATTGCGAATTCACTTTAGATTTAATTTTAGAAAACCTTGAGCTATGCACAATGCCTTAAGATCCTCGTAACGGTAAAACATTGAAACGATTTGAATTAATTATTTAAGGAGCATTGCCTCTTTGAATTGGTAGCGGAAAATTTATTTTAGTAAAAATATTAATACAAATACCTCCCATAAATTTAATTTGGAACGAAATTAAAACACGCACAAGACATCCACTAGTTTTATTTTTACCATAGGATTATTTATTTCTCAAACCTATTTATTATACAGGTAATACCTGCGCACGAAAAATAAGCATTAACTAAAAGCGATTTGTCATGTCCCGTTGAATCCCTCTAATATTGATATCGGTCTCCTTTGTGTAGCTTGAGGGACTGAACACCAGTCAGGTAAAGCTAACCTGATCCTTTTACCGTAAGAGAGTTTTCGTGTAACTTTAAATAAAATGGTAAGGCAGTAAAGTATGGGTGTCTTTGGTAGAAAATAGAACCAAATATAAACATTTTGTATCAATATACCTATTTAAAAAACATTTGTAAAATAACATTGGTATGATAACGTTTGTAGAATAAGTCTTTGAAGTTTTTAAGACATCGGCAAATTATGCAGCAACGGAAAAACAATACAGTAATATTCTGGAGTTTTTTTTTACAATTATTGAAGAGAACTGGTTGAACAAAAAAAAAATACGTAGACTATTTTGATAATTGGTCAAGGCACTTTAGAAAATGCAGATCCAAATCAGCTATTTCAATTTTACCATTATATTTATTGTACTATACCTACCCGCACTGGATTTTGATAATATTATCAATTCTTTTTCTTATTATTTTCAATCTATGTTGTACTTGGTGCTTTTATTTATGAACTAGCAGCGCACCGCGGTGTTATTCGCGAATGCGGAATAAAAAGATGTGCCTATCCAGGGTCTAAGCTATCTTCATAATATCAAATTTTATCCTAATCGGTAATAAAGTTTCGCATTTATAATAGTAGAATGTAGGATACGTTAGTTGAGATAAAGCTATGATAAAAACTAAAGGTTTTAATGGTAATTTGGATATATTGTTCACAGTAGGTACAAATTATATTCCTGACCAGGTTTTGACAGCCAAAACAAGCAGTGACAACTGTGATTAAGCTCTGATACACTTCAAAGCTATAATTCTGAAGGGAAATCTCAAAGCTCCCAACATTTCTGTTATAGGAAGTTACCGCATTACGCTGTCACCGCTGAGTCGGGTCCCGGTGGATACATTTTGATTAATTATATAGAGGACCCTCTTAGAGGCATACGTCATAACTTTCGGACAAACGGTTTGAGAAATATGAATGCAAAGGAAGTCGGACGGACTTTTGAAACTTTCTTTTATGTGTCAAAGCGAAGAATGTAACCACGGACGGCAAAACTGTGGAACTCCATGCCGAAATCCCTGTTCCCACTGAACTACAACTTTACTGGCTTCAAGGCGAGAGTGAACCGGTTTCTTCTAAGCAAGCGCGCTTCATCTTACACTGCAATGTCACTTAACATCAGGTGAGTTTTGGTCAAGAGCAACCCTATTATGCGTAAAAAAAATACAAATTCTTATCGTGTTCCTGTAATTACAAGGCCAACAAATCTAAGTTACGATTGCACGGGATATGGTTTTGGACACAATTGCCCAGAGGCACGTAAGATTTTTCTTTGCTTCTTTTCTAATTTGATGTGTTATTATCTCATGTCATATTATCAGCGGACTAGGATACACTAGTTCACTGCGTCTTATCTAATCTTGCCATCATCATTTCACTTCAGAGTGAGTGTGGTTCGTCGGAAGAATGTTAGACTTGTTTTTCAAGTTATGTGTGGAATTTACACTCTCTTATTCGCCAAAGAAAACATCGCGAAGGAAACCCACATACTCCTCACGATCGCTTATCCACACTTGGTTTGCATTGTGGATTATGGGTTATATACCTACATATATGTATCTCCTATTTGTGAGTCAAGGCCCAAGTCCCAGCAGTGGGAACGAATAGTGGGCTACTTATGCTTTAATATTTCATCAACCACTCAGAGGATAATGACGAAGAGGGAAAATTGTTCTTATTATTCGTATATTATTGCTTGCCTAAATGAGTTATCGAACACCATTAAAAATGTAGTAAGAAAAGAAAACGTATTTCTTCACGCCTGTATTAATTCCTTTTAAAATATAGCAATAAAAATATAGCGTAAACAACGTAAATCTAGTTGTAATAGACATTTTAGTCTGTAAAATTGTTCTCAACATTTTTTATTACAAGAATGTATCAAATTCCTAACCCTAAAACATCCTAAGCATACAAACACGAAATAAATTGGCCACAAACATCGTTATAAACTGTTTGCGAGCAAAGTCATGGTCACGCGTAACCCGTCAATCGTCACAATGAACCCCATTTATCATTCCACGGACCAAACGCGAGAGGGTTTCTTGAAAAGTTAGAAATTCGACGCGGCAGGGGGTCTGGTGTACCTCCAGATGGGTTAAATATTGATGATTGGCAACCTGTAACTTTTCCAAAGTTCTTTAGTCAGCATTTTATGTTATTTTTTATGTTTTAATTTATTTCGTATTTAGCCTTAGCTAGGACTACGAATTCAGGATTTTATGAGAACATATTCGACACAAACTTATAGGGTTATGGGAGCAAAATAGCATAATATTTTGAAAAATCCTCTTTGATTGATGGAGCTATGTGGTTTGTTTTATAATTTTTCATTCGGAGTTAAAGCAGTTAGAGAATAATTTACGGAAAATTTGCTCGATATATTTTTTAAATAGTCATTTTATAATTTTAAAATGTCGCATTTTAGAAAAAAGTTAACAAATCTTACGTTTTTAGTAGGCAATAATATTATATAAAATCGTTAGAGCTAATAATTTCAATGTTGTTAATTGTTGATTTTATTTTGTGAAATTTCTAATGCTGCGCATCAGGCGTTTCGGTCAATTTTGTATGTCATTTAAAAATGTTGTTATCCAGCATACCATTTTGTACAACCTTAATGGTCTGAAAAAATACAATATCTTTGTAGTTTTCGAGTAAGTTGAGGATGCAATTTTGACAAAATTAAAACATTAACTAAAACCACAACAACAACGCATTGTTTTAGTATTAAGTATAAACAAACATTATTGACAGCTATGACAAGCCCTAAAGTAAATAACTGGCTACCCATTACGTCACTCATACCGGCAACATATCCGATATAAGTCAATCACATGTCCTGGCTAGGCTCCATATTTCTCAGCTAGCTACCGATATGTTTTGGGGGCTACCAAAGTTTACAAAGCTATAATGGTTTCAACATTACATTCACATTTGGCTCTCTGAAAAAATCTTATGAAGTTAAGTAAATTAAAATTTATAAACTGGGAAATAAAGTAATTTAAGTAAATCTGAAAGCTGTAATGTAAATCTAAATTTAATATTACATGGTTTATTGAAGACCTCGGTGGCGTAATGGTTACCATGCCGGACTGCCAACCAGGTTCGATTCCCGGCAAGGCATACATCTTTGTGATGAACTAAATTTGTTGGCTGTCACTCTAGGTAAGTAAGTATATGTATCAGTTGTGTTATCAACCATAATACAAACTAGAATTGGTTTAGTATGGGACAAACCAGCTGTGTGTGAAATGTGTCCTAATATTTATTTATTTATTTATTTATGACCTTGAAATATGTTTTACTGCATGTGTATTTAATCCAGTCGATGTCTAAATAACGCTGACTAACGCTACTATAAATCTTATAATTTTACCCCGATAAAAACAGACTGCACTCAAAATATGCAGCGGGAGAACGGTATAGGCGGGTGGGACTCGGAATAAAGACGTAAATACGTTCGGCCTAAACAAGCGGCTTGTGACGCATCTACATATTATGTCACATTTTGTTAACATCTCACATAAAATGATCTGTCAACCGACTTAACTCCTAACCAATCGTGTGTATGAAAAGTAATTTTAACTTATATATATATATTAAAGTATACTTATATATATATTAAAGTATACTTTTTATACAAAAATACAAAATAAAATTGTATACTTTTTGTTAGGCCGAACATACGTCTTTATTCCGTGTCCCGCCCACATACCTAAACCGTTCTCACGCTGCATATTTTTGTATAAAAAGTACTTTTTATACAAAAATACTAAATAAAATTGTAAGTTTTACACACAATAAATCACGAAAATAATATTTGCTATTCTATGCTGGATATAGAAACATACGTTAGCCACCCGAGATTGACGTGGGTACCGTTTAGTGTGACAAGAAAACGCTCTTATGAATAACGGTAGCAGCTTGTAAAGTCACGGTTTCATACCTATTAGGAAAAGGGGATTTAGGAGCTAGCTCGCTAGTCCTAAATATAAAAGTGGCCTGGCTCTGCACAAGGTTATTTTTAGAAAAATCTTATCCTATCAATTCTAAAAATCAATGGTTATTGTTTCCTCTCAGTTTATCAAACAAAATTTTATGTTAAAAATAAGACGTCATATTAACAAACTCTTCACATTTTACGCTTTTTAATAACTTTTACGGGATAAAAATAAATGATTATCGTAATATCCGAGTTATAGCTATAAAACGATAACCAGTCGTTATTCAAGCTCCTATTATGATCACCCCACTTTTTCCCACAACGAAAGTTATCGTTTCAATTTAATATCTGCGAGGGAAGCAAAACTTGCGTCCAACTTTATACGCCCACTTGAAGAAATATTTATTGTTTAAGGGCCAAAGAATCTCAGTAATCGTTTTTATTTTTGCTTAGTAGAAATTGTTATTACTTCCCTATTAAATTCACCATAACAGATCAGGCAAGCTGTAGTCAAACGCAAACCTATCAAGGATAAAAAAGAGCTGTGCTTATTTACTGGAGATTGATCAGTATTTATGGTCCAATATCTTTACAAAAAAAATCTTAAAAGGGGCAGCCCTATTGGGGCAAAATCTGACTAGTGGAATATGCCCCACCAGTGTGGTGGCTTGGGGTGGCAAAACGGAATAATTCAATTAGATATAGTTTACCTAGGCTTTAAGGATGAATATTTGCGAAAAAGAAAAACTCGTGCAAAAATGAGTACCTTAACTATTTTCTGCCAATTATTAAACAAGCGGTGGTCATGCACAACCACTCTTTTTGTTAAATCTGCCGATAAGTTCTTGCCGCATTAGGGCAGCCTCTTTTAGAGCTACTTATTCCTAGGCAGGCTTTACCTTAGGCCACAGTGCTGCAATCACGTGAAAATGCGCGCATTTGACTTGTATGGCCTATCAATACTGTAAAAAAAAATTAAGTTGTTACGGTTTTTCTTCGGGACTTTGATGGTGCCCATAAGCTTAGCAAAAAAAATTATTACGGCTTACCATGCACTACGATAGCTTAGTAGGTACCTTTTATTATATATTACTAGCTGACCCGGCAAACGTTGTTTTGCGTTAAAAAATAGATAGACGCCTGATTCTTAGACCTACTGAATACGCATATAAAATTTGGTAAAAATCGGTCAAGCCGTTTCGGAGGAGTACGGTGACTAACATTGTGACACGGAAATTTTATATATAAGATTTTAAAGAGAATTGATACATAAATGAAGAAATACGTTTTCTTTTCTTACTCTATTTTCCAACTAACATTGTGACATGGAAATTTTTACCTACCTTATTATTAAAGTCCCCACTATTATTTCTCAGGAAACGAAAGACACAGGAAGTGAGTTCCGATATGTCGCAGTCCTCACAATCATAGGCAATAAATTTTAATGTAATTCTATGCTAAAGTTTACGTATATTAAAATGTTATGATATTATCCTGTTAATGTATTTATGTAATTCTGAATAGTAAAACATATTAATTGTATAATCGTGTCACTTCTAGGATATAATATACACTAGTTGTGTTCAATGTAATATTACCTGTTAAATATAGATTATTTGAAATTGAATTGAGTCCTCACAATGAAAACGAACCAGAACTCTATGTTTGTCCTCTACATAGTTATACTATTCAATGAACAAGTCAAGTTTCAATTACTAACTAACCAGAGTTAGAGTAACAGAGTTTGCCCACGCCGTAATATGTCCAATATCTTCGAGTTCCAATTTCCGATCAGAAACAACGGGAAAAGTTACATTGCAATTAGAGAGGGAACTATTATGGCCGATCGCTTATTGCTTACCGGTTGTTTTGATAGTTTGTGGTGGAAAATTGGATGAAGAAAGCTTGGTGTTATAAATTAAAAGAAAAATGTTGTATCAAATAGAAAAATTGAGTATAAGAATAAACATTCTATCGGACAACTGCTTATCTCCCATGTAAGGTAGACCAAGATTAACACATACTAATTTTTTTCGTCAACACAACGCTGAGAAACCAAACAAAGGTACCGGACATAGCTGAAAGGACAAGAACCCTTAAATTTAAATGGGCGGGACATGTCTGCAGGATGGACAATTGGAAATGGACGAAACGCTGACGGAGTGGCGGGAGTGGGTTCTTCTTGTTTGCAAGAAAAATCTTGGAAGACAAAGGAAAAGATGGAGGGACCTATTCCTAACGATATGCTGACAAACATGGATGAGACAAGCGAGGGAGAGAGAGAGAGAGTTGGAAATTAACGGGGGAGGCCTCTGCCCAAGCGGCAACTTTTACTTAAAAATGTGTTAAAAAAATATGTTATTTTAAAAATATGTAATGCAATAGAGGCCTTTTTTACTTTTTACTTTTACTAATTTTCTTCGTGTTACTATTTCAAAATAAACAACTGCTTAGTATCTGGATCTGCATAACTAATGAACCTCACGCGTCTAACTGCATTGATTGCATAAAAATATGATATACTTTAAGAATAAATTAAACATATTTCCTTGATTGTTGAGAATTTTATGCACGTTCCGGGAATCGGTGCGGCTGCCAAGCACGAATTTGCTTTCCTTTGAAGCATTTTTATCGAGAATTTTCTTATACTCCAATAATTTTATGCTGAAGATATTATTTTTTCTACAGATGTCAGGTAATAAAATATGCTACTTTTATAAATAATTTATTATTCCTAGAATGGCATTCAACCAACTTGAAACTTGCATAAGCAGCGCACTATACGTTCCCGTTGCTGGGACTCGAGGCCTTTTCTCACTAGGAGAAAAATTTAGCCCATAATCCGCCCCGTACTAAGCCAGGTACGGGTTGGCGGATAGCACACATCTTCGGATATTGCAGTCCTCAAACGTGTTGGTTTGCTCATGATGTTTTAGTCCATTGAAATGTTACATTTTTTAGGCCTAACCTTGTAGTATAAGATCCCAGGGCCCCCAGACGTTACTTATTTTTGAAGTAACGAATTTTACGGTATAGACACTCTACTATGTGTTTAAGAGTGTGTGTGTACTAACTAGTTTGACTAGGCGGCCCGTTCACAGGTAGCAGGTAACAAAGGTAGACAAAAACATAACTTACTTTTGTTAAATTCGAAGTGCTGATTTTTATATATGTCACATAGAATATTATTAAAAATAATTATATCATATTGACAGACCGTTTCTGTGGGCGGTAATTTCTCCCAGACGCTTGAAACCTCATAAAAAAATTACCGAACTTTTGTTATATTCGAAGTCTTCTGCTTTATATATGTTGTTTGGGGGGGTTATTTTAATACCTTTTGTGTACAGCCAGACCAATCCGAAGGGCCAAACATTCTCCCAGACACAATCAAAGTTCCCCTGTAAGTGCGAGTGTAGGGGCATTTTGCAAGCGCTTGAGCGTGAGCGAGAGCAATATATTAAGTTTTCAGAACTACTCTAGTAGTTATGAGGTGTTTAGTTGTTCAGTGTGTGTTAGACATGCGCAGAATGTGCCACTAAAATGAAAAGATATGTACATATCTTTTAATATCAGTGAACTATATCTCTCTTTTAGTTCAGTAGTTCATTTAGTTCAGAACTATTTTTCTTTTAATATTTCATTCAGGGCATCGCATCTCTGTCACCTTGGGATAGAGTTTAAATTTTCCTGGTCAGTCAGATTCGCCGAGTGATCTCTGTCACCTTGGGATAGAGTTTAATTTTGCTTGGTCAGTCAGATTCGCCGCAGTGAACTATATCTTTCTTTTAGTTCAGTAGTTAATTTAGTTCAGTACTAGTTTTCTTTCTTCTATGTTATTGAACTAGAGAGTGAAAGATACAAATCACTGAAGTACTTCATTTGAAGGATTCATTCGTGAACTACGCATGTCTAGCACTGCAAATACTTTTATTCCACTCACTTTAGTTGAAAAACGCAATAACGACAGAAGCACAACACACACTAGACATGCGTAGTTCACGAATGAATCCTTCAAATGAAGTACTTCATATAATAATATTGAAAGAAAACTAGTACTGAACTAAATGAACTACTGAACTAAAAGAAAGATATAGTTCACTGATATAAAAAGATATGTACATATCTTTTCATTTTAGTGGCACATTCTGCGCATGTCTAACACACACTGAACAACTAAACACCTCATAACTACTAGAGTAGTTCTGAAAACTTAATATATTGCTCTCGCTCACGCTCAAGCGCTTGCAAAATGCCCCTACACTCGCACTTACAGGGGAACTTTGATTGTGTCTGGGAGAATGTTTGGCCCTTCGGATTGGTCTGGCTGTACACAAAAGGTATTAAAATAACCCCCCCAAACAACATATATAAAGCAGAAGACTTCGAATATAACAAAAGTTCGGTAATTTTTTTATGAGGTTTCAAGCGTCTGGGAGAAATTACCGCCCACAGAAACGGTCTGTCAATATGATATAATTATTTTTAATAATATTCTATGTGACATATATAAAAATCAGCACTTCGAATTTAACAAAAGTAAGTTATGTTTTTGTCTACCTTTGTTACCTGCTACCTGTGAACGGGCCGCCTAGTCAAACTAGTTAGTACACACACACTCTTAAACACATAGTAGAGTGTCTATACCGTAAAATTCGTTACTTCAAAAATAAGTAACGTCTGGGGGCCCTGGGATCTTACTCTATTGCGTTTTTTAGAGGACGCAATTTTATTTTTTTGATGTGTAGGGGGGGTCAGTGTAAAGCTAAAACCAAGTTTGTGGGGTCGCCACCCTTGTCCCACGGCCGCCATCTTGAAAATAGGGGTTGAAACGGTTTTTATGATATATCTCTTAAACTATTTATTTGATAAAAAAAATTGTTGACATTTTTTGTTGCAAATTAAATTCTCTACAACTTTGGTCCAGTAACTTTTTATCGTAAAACTATAAATAAAAAAGTTATAAGCGAAAATCTTCAGAAATTCGAGAAAAAAAAATATATTTTTCGATATTTCTTTTTTTTATCATTTTACGAAAAAATAATATCAGACCTTTTTTGAAGATCGTTTTTTGGGGAACAACTTTTATTTGCATCATTTTTTCATTAAGTTAATAGCTAAGGTTTTACAGCGCTCCGAAGTGAGTACTATTGTTTAGTACTCTTAACTATACCTATATTATATGTGTATACTAATAATATGTCATCAGTTATTTTTTTTTTGTTATCGTAACTTTTTTAATTACAAATTTAGCAATTACCTGAACAGTATTCCCGGTAACGGCCATCAGATTCAAAATTATTTTAAAAATCAATAATTGTTAAATCCTGTTATGGAGTGAGAAAGAGTCACTACTTAATTATTAATAATATTGCTAAATTTGTAATTAAAAAAGTTATAATAACAAAAAAAAAGATGACATATTATTAGTATACACATATAATATAGGTATAGTTAAGAGTACTAAACAATAGTACTCACTTCGGAGCGCTGTAAAACCTTAGCTATTATCTTAATGAAAAAATGATGCAAATAAAAGTTGTTTCACAAAAAACGATCTACAAAAAAGGTCTGATATTATTTTTTCGTAAAATGATAAAAAAAAGAAATATCGAAAAATATATTTTTTTTTCTCGAATTTCTGAAGATTTTCGCTTATAACTTTTTTATTTATAGTTTTACGATAAAAAGTTACTGGACCAAAGTTGTAGAGAATTTAATTTGCAACAAAAAATGTCAACAATTTTTTTTATCAAATAAATAGTTTAAGAGATATATCATAAAAACCGTTTCAACCCCTATTTTCAAGATGGCGGCCGTGGGACAAGGGTGGCGACCCCACAAACTTGGTTTTAGCTTCACACTGACCCCCCCTACACATCAAAAAAATAAAATTGCGTCCTCTAAAAAACGCAACCCCAAATGTAACTTTTCAATGGACTATTTTCCTGCGCCGTAAAGCGAGTACAAATCACACCTAACTTGAAAAACAAGTCAGTGGTGCAGGGCCGAGATTAAACCTGGCACCATCTGATAGAAAAGTAGACGTTTTTACCTACGAGCCTGACTCGTTTAACTTGATACTTGACATGTCTTATATTATTCCTAAATCAACGCTCGTCACCAGATAAAAAAGAAACTTTATTTCTAACATTTT
This sequence comes from Mellilla xanthometata, assembly GCA_035578125.1. NCBI lineage: Eukaryota > Metazoa > Arthropoda > Insecta > Lepidoptera > Geometridae > Mellilla > Mellilla xanthometata. The sequence goes on along the minus strand of JAPUBQ010000004.1, from coordinate 13,242,646 downwards.
CACTCAAAAAGTTTCTCTACTTTGGATTCTTGGCAATAAATCAGACAAAGAAATGGAACTACGATCTCGTAACTCATTAAAGAAGCCAAAAGTCACGTTCCGGTGTCCGTTACTCGCGACAGAGAACTATTTCACTTTAGAGGAGAAGATTTTTTTTTATAGAATAGGCATAACACTATTATTATCATTGCGAAAGTTTGTGCGTGAGTGTTTAGTGTATTTCACACGGCCAAAACGATTTCGATAAATTAAATATTGAGTACCCTCGAAACAGCAAATAGTTGAGGCGGTCGTAACAGGCTTAGGAAAAAATACAAATTGTTTTTCGGGTTTCAAAAATGATCTTTTGTAAAAACTTATAGAAAAGTTTATAGAAAATAAATTATTGGAAAAGTTATATATTTGTTCTCAGATAGTTTACAAAGCATTTATTTTTCATAGAAATGCTGCCCTTTGCATCTTCATTTTATTTACCAGTTATGATTTATGTATTATAATAAAAATAATACTTCTTAAAAAAATATTAAGTTAGGAGCCCCAAAATTTGCATATATATTTATTATTAATTTTGAATGCTACTTTAACTAAACTCAATGTTTTCATATTTAGACAAATCTATGTAAAATTTAAATATGCTATTAAAAATAAAATACAAAAACTTGTCCTATCTATATAATTTTTTTTACGTCCGCGGTCAGAATAGTAACTAAAACTTACCCAGCTCATTTGCGGCGAACCAAAGTTAATGAACATTCAGTTTAATTAAGTCGAAGCTTTGATAGAAATTGCTGGGGCTTCTTGTTAAATTTTCATGTCTTAAATGTGATGTAATTGGTAAAGTTTGATTAATCAAACAAGTTTTCAGTATCGGTGTTTATTGGAATATTAATTAGTCCTCGATATGCTTTATTTAAATATTATTGAAGGGCTTGTTGTTCAAGTAAGTTTAATTGACGCGAAATTGTTACTTCAATATTATTATGTCTAAATGAGAGAGGATCATTCATTTAACATAAATTCAAGCCTAGTACATAATAGAAGAAAGTTATTAATTTGTTTTTTCTTTAGGTATAGTAAGTTTTAGACCCTTTGTAATCTTGTCTTTGTCTCCGCCTTCTTCCACTATGTGTGGTCAGCACAGCCCGTTTTTTGCTTCCGCACTATTATATCAGCCGTCATATCTACTCGTACGATCATTTTTTTCTCTTTCACACAATTCAACCACGTTTTTTTAGTTCGACATTTACTTCCACTACCTTGTATAATCATATTCATACTTCTCTTAGTCACATATGTCTCCTGATCCCCTCTCTTTGCGTTACATGTCTATATCAATATAACCTTCCGCTCTTATCTTTCTTTCAGTGTCACTTTCAAACATATATTTTTGGAATCTCGGAATCAGCTCCAACTATTTTCAAGAAATTTTTAGGGGGTTTCGGGGGCGATAAATCGATCTAGGTAGGAATCATTTTTAGAAAATGTCATATTAAAAAAAAAAAAAAAATACCGAGCAAAGCTGTCAACCAGGTTGTTTTATTACTTATCTAGTAATAACTAGCGCACAAAAAAACAAACTATTAAATTTGTATAATAAATAAATGTATTACGTAGTAACTGTTTAGTAATCTGTGACGTGCAACAACGCAGGGGTGCTAATAAAACGTGGGATCTACGTAGCAACGTGAAGAAGATGCAACTGAAAACGCCGGTTCATCGACTTGTGAAATTGGAGAGGTCCGTTTACGTGTTGGGGCCCGCGATCTACAACCGCGTACCTGCGACTGTCCGGGATGCACCTTCCACCGCCAGCTTTAAAACTAGACTCAGGGTTTGGCTATTAGATAAAACTTTGTACAATATAAATGATTATCTAAATTTGAAAATTGATATTTGATTCATATCATATACACTTTTGTATTGATATTATATTAGATACTAGAATTAGTAGTGAAAATTGACATTATGATTAATATCATATACTATTGTAATGATATTATAGTACTAGAATATAATTGAAAATTGACATGGATACATATCATATACTTTTGTAATGATATCATATTATTTGACTTGTAACTTTGGTGTTATCAATAAATGATTTGTATTTGTGTATTTGTGACCAAACTGAGAGTTCGCCCACGATTTTGACTTAACACACGTTGGTGTCTTACCTTCTTCCATAGAAAGTTCTTCCCAGATAGCGACCTTAGTTCCCGCCGGATCACTTAGAGACACATACGCCAACTCGCCTCGGACTAGGCGCAAGTCGTGGTCCAAAGCCAATATCCAGAACGTTACTGAAACAAAGAGATACATTATTTGATGTTATTTTGGTAAGTTTATCGAGTTAAGTATAATTTACGTATAAGTTGTTATGTAGCAAGATTAACAAACAAATAACTCTGGGATTAGATGAAATGAGAATAAAATTCTTGACTGTAAAATGCCGATTCCACCTATTGGCATAAGGTTGCTTATGCCAATAGGTGGAATCGGCACTGCATTGTCATTTTTTCATTCATCTCAACACACTCTATTTTCATGGTTCCAATCCAACGAAATCCTATTTCTATCTATAATAAAGTCTTCGTCGTCCGTCCGTCTGTTTGTCTGTCTGTCGCCAGGCTGTATCTGATGTATACCGTAATACCAAAAGTTTTTTCTCAGATCTCGTGTATTTTTGTTGCCGCTATAACAATAAATACTAAAAATATGTAGTACAAACTAAATTTTTTGCACATATTTTTTATTGCCTATATTTTTCTAGACTTTGGTAAGTTTCTACAGTTTGTTTCTTTTGAAAAGCCATGCTTTAGAAAAACTATAGAATAACAGTTATGTGGTATAATATTTACTATTTCTAATTATGTGCTAATTTATACCAAACACTGTGAAATTTACGCAAAAAGCCGGTATCTAAAATATCACGTAGCAAACTTTTAATTTGGCACAGAGCGATGGACTAAAAAGGCTTAATTACAAAGCGGCTAGGTATTTTCATCATTATTAACTAAATTCTTAAAAAAATACAAGGGAAATCGACTTTTTTCAAGCAATTTTGCAGGGCATTAATTTGGTGGCGCTTCATAAACATCTAAGCCGAATTTAGGGTCGATGTAACATAAAACCGATCGTAAAAACAACACAAAGTTGCGCCAAAATTAATGATTAAAGGTTAAAACGTGCCATGATCGAATTTTAGGGATCCGTACAGCAAAAAAAAAATTAGTTTCCTTGTTTATTTCTTCTTCTATTACAACATACGACGACCTCGTTGGCGTAATGGTTAGGTACCATGCTGGTCTGTGGCACTGTGGAAGTTACGATATATGGGTGTACCAATTCTGTTTTTTTTTTAATGTGATCAGGGAGTGCCCTTAGCTATATGTTTTATGAAAAACATACAATCGAATATATAACCTCCTCCTATTTTGAAGTCGGGTAAAAATGGTTCTAGGTGGCCGCTGTCACAAAATGGCGGAGAGTAATTTTTAATTATAAAAGGGCTTGAAGAGTAAAATACAAACGCTAAGATACATTGGAAATCAAAGATGGCCGCCACCATTCATAGTTACAACAGGGATTTTATAAAGAATTTTTTTTTCATCGCAATTTGCAAAGCTTGAAGGAAATGTGCATGAAAGAATCCTGTGCCATTATCTAAAAAAATGCAAAAAATATATAATTGTATTCCAAGCTATATTTTTAAGGGTCCCTGGTAAGGAACCTTAAAAACTACTAAATAATATTGAGTGGGCACACCAACATGAAAGAGCGATTCGATACGCGATGTTTTTCCACGAAAGGCTTTTGTATCATTTATTTTGCTATGAGTAGCGTAGTGAGGCGAGTACAGGAGGTGATAACTTTTCATTTAAACTTGATATTTATGTTCTGGTCTTATGGGTGAACGTATGTTCAAATTAGGTGGTAAAAAGTTTGTTTGTGCATGCTTCACCTTAGGCTAGAGTAAGTATCTAACTAAGTATACTAATATACTAAGTATACGTATGTACTAAGTATCCGCAAATAAATATGTCTTAACCAAACACTATGCATAAATTTTAACCTTATTATATTTAACTTTTATATTTTTATTTTGCACTATTAGACGAGCAGAGAAAGAAACACCTAGCGGTTTGCCTACAATTTCATTGTGTGAACCGCGAAGGTTTGGAATTCTTTGCCAAGCTCTCTGTTCTCCGAAAACTACTGTCTATCTGGTATTTTTCAAAGCAAGTGAACCATTTTTTTCTGGGTAAGCGCGCTAGACAATAAAGTTGCTTACCATAAGGTGAATTATGATAAAGTGTAAGCTCATTTATAGTACAAAAAACTAGCACGTTCCGGAAATTGTTTATTTATTAACCGAGCGAGCGAAGCGAGTGAAGTATCCGAAGTCAAATCTGTCTCAATCAAACCTCGCTACATATAAATGTTCAGTGTTTGAGCTGTTTGTAGGCATATTAACATAACCATAAAGTTGGTAAGCACTTAGTTAAATCAGTAATTAATTGTTACGAGCGACTGCGGGCGCTGAAGTTGTACAATATCGACGAAGTTTGTATCTTGGACAAGTTTGAACGGTCGTGTACGCAAATCGTGTGTTTTAGTGTGGGGGTAAAGAGCTAAGGATTTATTGCGGGCTTTAAAATTTATACGCTACAAGGCTAACCTCATCTAATTGCTAAGTTATTTGAATCGCGTATTAAACTGTAATTACTAAATGTTTTGCTTAATAAAGTTGATTCGATTGTTAATTAAATTCAATTTTGACAATTTAGTGTTATATTTCATTTATTTAGAAATACATTCGATTTGTGTAATGTTAGTTGCGGGAATTGGAATATTTGAATATTTTGTTCTTATTTCTTAGATACTAAATTTATTGCATTCAACTCAAAGGTTTAACCTGGTTCGATCTACGAGAATTCACATGATATATTTATCTAAAATAAAATATTTTCTTAGCAAAATTACATATTAAAAAAAAACGTATAATAATAATTTGTTAACTTTTCATACATAATAAAACTCTTTCTCATTAACATGGACTATATTTTAGCAAAATCTAACACATAATTATAGCTTATTTATATAAGAATACATTTCACACACGGCTGGTTAAACCTATACTAAGCCATTTAAAGCTTGTATTATAGTTGCTTACAAAACTGATGTACTACATACGAGTATTATTATACATATATGCATACAGAAATACTTTATATCGATAGTTATTTAATACCCTGACCGACAGTCAGCAAATTTTATTCATTATAAAGATGTTGCCCGTGCTGGGAATCGAGCCCAGGACCGGGTTCCGGCTACTTGGAAGCCACTGCGCCAACGAGGTCTTCATATCATATTTGAACATAGCTCTTATATTTTCATGTTAGTTGAAAATGATCATAGTTTAGACCCATTGTCAAAAGTCAAGACTATATTATCGATAAAAAAAGACAAAGAACAACACTATTGTCACGTAATTTCGTCAGTACACCGATTTGGCATGCACGATGGAACTTTTGCCAAACGCTCGTAGTTCGAGGAGTATTACCTGTACCGAACTATGCCATAACCCGGTCAATGCGAAATACTGCTGTGTTAATACTTGCACAAAATTTTAATATTAAAAGTACCTGTGCAGTTTTTATTTTCTACCCGTTTTATTACTTTACAGCATTTATTGTATGTTATGTATATTTATTGTATATTTATTTATGAGTAGCGTTATCGAGTTTTCTGGTTTCATTTTCGAGTAAGAAAGTATGGATAAATCTCAGTTCTTCAATTAGGAACTTTGTCTTACGGTAAAAACATAGCTACCTAGGCATCGGCATTTGCCTTAAGAATCACTTCAATTCAATATCGTCAAATGACGTAAAATATATCAAAATGACGTATCTGCTGTCAGGGCTTTCGATAGGTAAGATCACTCACATACGACGTCATTTGGCGAAAATGAAGCAATGGCAAAATTAAATAGAAACGATACCTCAAGCGAATGCCGCTTGTCTAAGGGGCTGGTATCTCAATCATTGCAGTCTAGGTAATAAACCAATATATCAACAACACTGGCAAAATATAGAAGTTAATCAAAATGTTATTGTTCTTTTTTTAAATCACAAATTGAACCTCATTTACCCTGAAATTTAATTCTAAGCAATTTCAAAATTCTTTAAACAACAAACAATACTCTACCGAAAATTACCACACCACATAATTTAAGACCTATCTCAAACCCTATTTACGAGATAACAAAGAAAATAATCCGTATTAAATGTTGATTCCATGAAAATTTCTCACAACTCCGCCTTAACGGCCGGTTTATGGGCTGAAGAGAGTAAAATAAGTCATAAAGATGTTTATAGCGATGCAGAAACATAAGTTGTTTTATTCGGAGGCGTCTGGCATAAAAATTACCGATCGTAATTTTGTAAGAATAGTCTGTGAAATTATTCCAAATAAAAAAATATTTCTTTTTATACATGGATAAAGTGATGTTTTTACTCATCAGCTAAGAATTTCCCCCAGTTTAGGCAAGATGAGCAGCGGCAACGCGCGAAGCGGTCCTGCATCCCTGCCCCCGTCGTGAGATGGGACACCGTGAGGTTGTAGTCGGTAGTGACGGCCCCTCTGGCCCTCGAGCCCGACATACCTTGCCCGCCCCACAGGCTCGTGGCGAGAGATGCATAAATGCATTTTCTCACGTAAAAAAGAGTATTACCCCCAGCAGGGTGCGTAACCACACAAGTTAGTGACACTCAGAACTTAGGCGGAGAATACTTACTCTAACTCTAACTCTACTAACTTTTAGGTGCTTGTCGACAGATTTTTCAACTTAAAGGTGGGGTTAAAGGTTAAGGTTAAAACTTATGGCTAACCAGGTGAGCACTAAAAACGCAAGCTACCACCCTCAAGTTGTCAAATTTGTCGCCAAGCACTAACGCGATTACTAACGATAAGTTTCGACAGCCTCCTAAAAAGTCAGATATTCCAGACTAGTGCTCCATTTTTGACAAGAATGTCGCTTATTTGTGTGGTTACGCACCCTGCTGATCAATTGACTGGTTGTAAAGAGCAAAACAAAAACGTCCCGAATCAAAGTTTCTTTACCTTCATATGCGTCAAGCTATACTGATATTGAAGAAATCTGATTTTCAATTAAACACTGGCAAATACACATAAGTGTGTCACCAATAAAAGAAAAAAAATAGGTACTCACTTGTTTCCCCCGGTCTGTAATGATGCCTCGCTGGCCGTACCACGACATCTCGTACCGGGCCAAGTAATCTGATGACACTATGGCTCTTCGAAGTACAGTCGTCATCACCGATGCATCCAACCGTGGTGTGCAGAGTACAGTGGCTTGCAGGAGAGTACGGGATCTTGAGCTGGATTATACCGTAGCCTGAAACAAGGGAAATTTAACATTAGCTCGTTAGTTTTAAGGCTGATTTTAGGTCAAAGCCTTTCAGTTGCGATTCTTAAAGCTATGTGGGATGATATGAAAAAGTTATTTCATACTTGTAACTAAAATTATAAAATGAATAGAGGCTGCTGTGACTCTATTATTATTCTAACCTGTATGTGTATGAATTTTTCAATTTTTAAAATTAACATCATATCAATTATTTAATAAATATTTAACAGCTGAACGTTAGTCCGTATAGTTTTTACCAGATACTTCTATTCTCGGCCAAATCCTTGACATACGAGTACGTTACGACATAACTTTCGCCTCCTCCTTAATGTGGTATAAAAATTAGGTGTATTGCTATATCATCATATAATATATTTTAAAAAGCTGAAGCATCCAATGGAGTGCTCACTTGTCATGCCATCGGTATACAACTCACCAGTTAAAAGGCCATTCACTGTTCGAAGATACAGGAACAGAACAAAAAAAAGTGTGGCAACGCTAACCTAACCTAAAACCCTACCCTAAAAATAGCCTAAGTACAATTGATAATACACAAAACCACTCTACACCCTTCCTTTTATTCCTTTCTATTCCACAACACCATTAAACAGGACCTATTTTTGCTCACTCCATTTAAGTTTTTCGAGAACCTTCGATACCTATAAAACTTGGAGTTTCTCCAAATGTGAAGATGCTGAAGAAATTCCACTAAAGCCCGCCAACCACTTATACCTACCAGACACTATTAAAAGGTAAGAGTTATTAGGATTGCGATAGGGAAGGGGTAATGTCCGGCTCTTTTTTATAATGGAATAAGTTTTTAAACAAAAAAAAAGTGATATCTTGTTTAGAACTAGAATAAAACATCTAGTGGGAGCCCAATTTCCATAGTTTAGAAGTTCGTATGACCTTTATCCGGGCTTCATTTATCACGTAACAGATACCACGTGACCCTGGCTATCATGTAACCCTCAGCAAGGGAAAAACAAGTTATATTAGGGATTACAAGACCAGACAATTCAATATGTGAGGTCTACATTAAGTACTAAACATATCAGTAGTTTACTCTGAAGTGTCCACATTTATCTGAACTCTTACTCAAATAAAAATCACTGATATTTGCTTGAAATATGAACTTACTTAATTACATTGTATTTATCTAAATCTATACTTCTATAGTAAATATCTTTATTTCAATACTAATATTATAAAGAGGTAAAGTTTGATTGATTGTTTGTTTTACGTAAATAGGATCTTACGTACTTCGTTACTTTATCTCCTAGTAATATAGGCTATATTTTGTTTCCAAAAATATAAAGATCCTTTCTGAAAATCCAATAATGAATGAATGAATTTAATATGTGTAATTATTACTCAAATTGATTCATTGGCTGTAGCATAGACTTTCCAATTCAATGTCTATACATAGCTGTAGATAAAGTCCGACTTAACCGACTTCCGGCTTTTCCCATCACTAGTTATTATTTCTTTTCAAGGAGCAGTGAGAGGCGACAAAGAAAATGGTTTGTTCGATTATTATTTCAGCTGCCTTTTCGATTGGTGGCAAATTGTGTTCAGTAGCTAGGCTTGAAGAGTTTTCTTAGAAAACTGTCATTTTTTGACATCTTACCAACCCGTACATAAAAATCTTGATAAAATTTTACTATCTGTTGCGAAATTAAGCACCTTTTTATAGAAAAGTGGTTAGTATTTTTTATAAAAAAAAAACTAGCTTACCTGGAAAACGTTGTTTTGCTTTATCACTTAGGGGTATAGAAAATAGAAAGGAGCCGATTCTAGAAACCTATTGAATACGCATATAAAAATTGGTAAAAATCAGTCAAGCCGTTTCGGAGTAGTACGGTAACTACTCGTAGCACTGTGACATGGAAATTTTATATTTGTATTATAAGATACTCACCACTTTTTTAAGTCTATTTTGTTTTCATTATAATACCAAATTGTTTAATCCATATTTTAAGAACATATTTAAGCTACCACGCCCACAAAACAAGAAGAAATACCTTATTAATACATTTTCATTTATGCAACCTATAGAAATAAGATTGAGTTCACAGTACTACCCTAGTAACCAAACTTCATACTAAACTCGCTTCGAAACCAACTCAAAGTATTCCATCTCAAAAGCCGGCACTTCTGTAAATGGGTTCTACTAACTGCAGGTGAAAATTAACTCTTTATATGGAGTTCCCATCGAGCCGAGGCATTGTGGTCAAACTCACTCTAGAAGTTGAATGGTTTGCTATTACAGTGGAGGGAATAGGAGAACATTTTGACGACCGACGGAGAGAAATGAAAGTCTTGGTTCAGTTTGGTACAGTTAGACAACACAGTTCTATGAGAAATACATAATTTTTTGTTATATCATCGCAAACTGTTACGTTTTAAGTGCCCAGATTACTAACGTATACATAAAAGTACTCAATGTGATCGTTTTTTTATGATCCTTACAAATACATTTAATAGTTAACATTAAATTTACTAGTAATATAAAAAATCTAAGCAAATTTTACAAAATCTTTCATAGTTTCATAAGTTGTGTGCATAAATAGACCCAAAATCATTTTCATATCTAGGGCAACAAAATCACTGTAGACCAGTATTAATACAAAAATAAACAAATAAAAAATATTTAAAGTTAATTGAATTTTTAAAAAGGTGAAATCAATGCTACCAGCATGTTAGCTTAGCTATTAATACTATTATTTTAGCTATAATATTTATCTAAAGCGAATCCAAATTGATTAATTACTTTTTGCAATAGTTAGTTGGCATCATTGTAAAACAACATAATATGTTTTTTTTTTCAAATTGATCAATGTAATAATTAAAGATTTCCTTTTGGTCATCAGAAGGTTCCGATTCCCGGTACGGCCAATATCTTTGCGCTTAACTAAATTTGTTGGTCTGGGTGATAAATATGTGTCTATGTAAAGTTTGTACGAATGTACATAATATATTATGTAGTATCAGTTATCAGTTGTGTTAGCAATCATAATACAAACTAGAAATGGAAAACCAGTCTTGTCTGAAATGTGTCCAAATATTTATATTAATTTATACCAAGGTCACATATAAAACACATGCACAATTACTGTTGCTTTTTTAAACCAAATAATTGCGCTTAACTAACTAAATATACAATTAATTGACAACCTAACAACATGCCTTTCCAAAATAACTTCTATAGTGTTTATTGGTCAGCTTAATCGTACCAATTTAGCAAATTGGTGATCGAAATGTTTCATTTAGATGGTCTGGTATTAAAACCGAGCCAGTTCTAGCACCGCCAATCAATTGTGGGATTAAATTGTACCAGTGTGGACAAAGGTCCATAGAGGATTTCACGTGAATTCCTGATTTCAGTGAATTAATACGGCTATCAGATATGCATGGAAATGTAATGTGCTTATTGGACTGTAGCTAGACAAAGGTGGGTTGACAAAGGTGGGCTATTTGATTATTTAAGCGGCTTTTGCAATAGAATGTGTCACTGGGAATCAAAATGATCAATTCAGGCAATCGAAAACAATGTCAAGTCGAGTCAAGTCTTCAACTTTAGCTTGAAGTCTTTTTAGGTTTCCGTACCTACAAGGTAAAAACGGGACCCTATTACTATGACTCCGTCGTCTGTCTATCTCCAGACTATATCTCAGAAACCGTAGTAGCTAGAAAGCTGAAACTTTCTCAAGATATGTATTTTCTATGCTGCTATAACAACAAATAGTACAAAATAAAAAAGGGGTCCCCATACAATGAACATGTTTCATATTTTTTAGCTATATATCAATAACGGTAGGTGCTAGACACTTAAAACTTTCACAAAATACATATTAGTATATTGGCTATCAAATTAGATTATAAAACTGATATAAAATAAAATAAATATTTGAGGGGGGGCTCTCATACAACAACAATGGTACGGAACCCTTCATGAGCGAGCCCAACTCGCACTTGGCTAATTATTATTTTAGCTTTTGTTTTCTCTTTACAGTCTAGTCCACAAGTGCCTTTTTGGTCAACTTTTTTCAGCAGTCTCCGAAAATTATGATTGAGATGTCATTCGATTCGGAATGGCATCTAGATAGTTTTCGAAAAACAATGAATTTTTTAGTTTTTGACAATGATTATTGTTTATTGATCTGTCCTGTAGGCACTTGAATTTTTTCAAATTTTAATTTTCATATTTAATAAGTTTAAATAATATTTATTCATTCAAGGCCGAAGGAATGAACTATAGGCATTTATTTGACCAGCAGGGCGCGGTACCATTTTCTAATGCTTTGCTTCAAGTTGTAAACTCTATCGCCAAACATCTTACACTGTGATCTGGCAATCTACTTGCGAGCTAGTTATTACAGACTAGGCATGCCCCACCTTAGACCAGAGTGTCACTAACTTATGTCTACGCTCTACCAGTCAAATATCTAGCTATCTGTATGGTTTTTTTTTTACTCTGAATAGGTCAGCGCTTGACCACAATTCACCTGATGGTGAAGTGATATTGAGGTCTACGGTGGATCGCGCTTACCTAGAAGGAACCGGTTCACTCTCGCCTTGAAAATCGCTAGATTGTAGTCATTGGGGAACAGGGAATTCGGCAAGGAATTCCAAAGTTTGGCGGTTCGGACAACAAAGGTGGAGGCAAAACGCTTTGTGCGTGCCTTGGGCACTTCAACCGTAAACCGATGCCGCCTTGGCGTTTCCCTGCTCGTCCGCAAAAAAATAGATGTCGTTTCTTAATACAAGATCTTGCTTTAAAGCTATACAAACCGAAAAGCTTTCAAAGCACCTGCAGTTACTTTTTTCTTAAACTACTTGCCACTTGAAGATAAATTGACCGTCTGCGAAGCAATTTATCTTTAGACCATGTTCCAGTTTACAGTAAATCACTCCAGCACCGCTGTTCCATTAGAGCCACTAAATCAGTCCAGTACTTGTTACTAGTACTGGATCGTTACAGAGAATAGTTTCAAAGTAGCCGTGGACAGCTTATAAAGGGGATTCGATTAAAAGTTTCTTCTTTGACAGTTTCAGTAAAAGGTTGTAGACTCAAATGGTTGTGAAAGCAACTTCTGTTGCTATCTATCTTGGTTTAAACCCTCAAGCCATGTCTTTATCTTTGAAGTTATGTACTAAGATTATAATCAACTAAGAGCCTGATCTTCTTAAAGTTTCCATTTTCTTTATCTTTAGTGCTAGGTCAAATACCTAGCACTAAAGATAAAGAAAATGGAAACTTTATCAGCAGGTTAAGATAACCTCACGAGTTAGCGACAATCTGACCTCAGGTGGAGTATGCTTAGTCTGGAATAACTGGCTTTAAAGAAGAATTTCACATAATGAAATACTTGGTGACAGATTTTTCAATTTCAGGGTGGTTTTTAATCAGGCTAGTACTAGAAAATGTCCTTCTACAGAAACCATGGCATGCCTGCATGTTTTTTTTAGTCTTGCCCACAAAAAAAATAAGATTGTGCCTATTAAGCTTGCCTTGATGATAACATTTTTTTTGTGCTGAGGCAGTCGCTAAGCGCTAGCTCATTACTAATTAATTATTGAATTTTTGCAAGCAATTATAAAGCTAAGTACTTGTTTTTGTATTGTTATAAAAGTTAACATTGTCAACTGACCACGTGTTATTTCATTTGCTTCTCTTCAGATAGTTCTAATGCAACTTTAGCCATGGAATAAAGAACCTAATAACTAAGTGATAGAGCCGCATTTTATTTAGCAATAGTAGATTATAAGTCCTTGTTTGTGAAACAGGTAAAACTGCAAAGTTTTGTTCCCCTTTCGCCGTGCGGTAGCGTGCGACGAATTCTCTTTCAAACAAATGATTCGAGTAAAGGTATTACTCCAATAAATGAAGAAGAAGTATATAAATAGATTCGTCAATCATACTGTGACTTTAACTTTAAAAATTATACAAAAACCTTACCGTGACTTGTAGCGTTTCCACAATCATAGCTTTATTACCACGTTGAATAGTGATACTTTTTTGTAAAAAGTTGCTTTTATAATATGGATATTTTTCCTCCTCTCTTAAGTTTGTAAGTTAATGATTATTATAATAATGTAATATTTTGAAGATTAAGAAGTAATTAAGTTTTGTCAACGCGTCATCGGATAATTTCATAATCGAGGAAAAGAGGAAATATGTTATAAAATAAACAAATTAGAGGAGTAGAGGTATTACAAAAACCGTATCATCGACCGTACCCGGCGCAAAGGAGCCCATAATGATGGCCGCGTTTCCACGCTGAATAGCGATGGCTATCCTCTGCACCAAGTACTATAGAGAACGGGAGTCCCCCGTCTTATCCCTCAGTCTTCGGCCAATTTCCCCCACAAGATTCCTCGCCGCAAAAGGGACGTAAGCAATAAAATCTTAATATATATAAATTTCGTGTCACAATGTTTGTCCTCAATGGACTCCTAAACCACTTAACCGATTATAATAAAATTCGCACACCATGTGCAATTCGATCCAACTTGAGAGATAGGATAGTTTAAATCTCAAATTATAGTCGCAATTTTAATTTATTGCTAATTATTGTTTGTCTTTATTTGACAGTCACAATTATCTGTTAACTCCAAATGATTCTAACAGATGTCGATACCTTTCGACTGGGTTGCGTAAGTAATCAATAGATGGCGCTGCTGTGTTAAATCTACGAACGTGTCATATAAGCTACACTATCTATTTTTCATACCCATATGTGAGGCAAAACAACGTTTGCCGGGTCAGCTAGTAAAATATATATATTTCCTTAGCTTTTGCTCTTGCCAGTCTATTGGATAAACAACTTTATTCACCGGAACGCAAAACAAAAGTTCAAACACTGAACACTGAACTGACGCCGTGTTTAAATAGAGCGCGGGTTTAGGTGAGGAATTTGTTTATCTCGAATTTATAGTTTAGACCGTGTGACAGTTAGATTTAACATTTTGTTTGGATGGAGAGACTGCTGTGGATTAGAGCATGGCAAGCGGAGCGTTGGCCGCCCAGAAAAATGGTTCAACAACTTTTCCTTTTCTTTCGTATAATCTAAGTAGCCAAGTTATGATGTAGAGAGTTTTCAAGCCGCCCAAAGGATGGCTTAGCTATGCGACTATTTGTACTAAAATGAACAGCCATAGATTTTGCTGTGGATTAGAGGTTAGCAAGCTGAGCGTTGGCCGTCCAGAAAAATGGTTCAACAACTTTTTCTCTTCTCCTTTATATGACCTAAGTAGCCAACTTCTGAAGAAAGTTTTCAAGCCGCTCAAAGGCCCCTGACTTGGTTTAACGACTGTTTGTACTAACACGAACAGCCATAACCTACAATATAACACGTCGTAAGAACTACGGTTACACCCAGATAAAAATGTATTTTTTTTAATGATAGTCGTATGTATAGGCAGGGTCACCCATCCAAAGACTGTCCGCGTGGCTGTTGCTTTAACCTCAAATATCTTACAAAAATAACCTTAAATTTAACTTAATTTTTAACTTAACCAAAAATTTCTCATATTTTTAACTTAACCAATAACTACACAGAAAACTATAAAAACTCCCAAAAAGTTTTAAATAAACAGTATTTTTATTATGTTCATTTACCGCGCCAGTAAAAAGTTTCTCTCTCTCTGAACAATAGCAGTATTTTGTTCCTTCTAAAGCCCGTATTACAATTATGAATATGCAACAAGCAAACACATACAGCAAACATCAGAAACAGCTGTGATGAGCTCATTGTTTCCCGACCAAAGAACGCTCTAGAGAATGGCAAAACAAATTATACTTTTGAAGACCGCTGACGCGAAAAAGATAAGGAAAATTTTCACTTAGTTTTACGAGTACGAGAAGTTTTTCCGCAAGAGTGTTTCTCACGTGACTGTGATGGAAATTATAAGATTTAATTATAGGTACAAGTATCTTTCGCATAACATTTAATATCAAGAAAACCCCGACCAAAATCATAATGATAATAATAAATTGTTGTAATTTGCTAAAGAACTAAGTAATATAGAATTATGTTTAAGGCATGTTTGTGATCACAGTAGATGATAACTACACAGAAAACTATAAAAACTCCCAAAAAGTTTTAAATAAACAGTATTTTTATTATGTTCATTTACCGCGCCAGTAAAAAGTTTCTCTCTCTCTGAACAATAGCAGTATTTTGTTCCTTCTAAAGCCCGTATTACAATTATGAATATGCAACAAGCAAACACATACAGCAAACATCAGAAACAGCTGTGATGAGCTCATTGTTTCCCGACCAAAGAACGCTCTAGAGAATGGCAAAACAAATTATACTTTTGAAGACCGCTGACGCGAAAAAGATAAGGAAAATTTTCACTTAGTTTTACGAGTACGAGAAGTTTTTCCGCAAGAGTGTTTCTCACGTGACTGTGATGGAAATTATAAGATTTAATTATAGGTACAAGTATCTTTCGCATAACATTTAATATCAAGAAAACCCCGACCAAAATCATAATGATAATAATAAATTGTTGTAATTTGCTAAAGAACTAAGTAATATAGAATTATGTTTAAGGCATGTTTGTGATCACAGTAGATGAAACTGTGTAGTTTGTTCAAAACAAAATCTTTAACAGTGATGACAGCGACAAAAATGCAAAACATGGTATTTTTGAATAAGTTTTTCTCGATATTTACAGTTCTAAGAAGAAAAACTTAAAGAAACATGTATTCTTCATTCCTCTCAAGTAAAATGTTCATGAGCTACTTTTTCGTAAATTATCCAGAATCCTAGTAATCGCGATGGCTCGCAAACACGACTAAGGTATTTTTTGATTCTCATTTTAATCAGATACTCTCAATTTTTAAATGCCGTTCTAATCAATCATCTTTGACAATGTATGGTTGATTCATTTACTTTTTAAAGTATATGTTAATAACCAATCGTAAGATTTAATATCACCTTGGCTGAGCCAAAAGGGTTAGACGAACTCAAATGTAGGTATTACAATGTACCCTGCAATCATAATTACATTTATATCAAGTTATTGTAAAAACATTATTTGCATTATTACCGCCTACAACACTGGCTGAGTTTAGTAAAATTTGTTCGTTTATTTACCTTTCAGCTTAGTACAGAGGACAAAAGTATAAAAATTTCTAAGAAATATCAAACTAAAAAATTGCTTCCCAAATACTTATTCTCTATTCTCAATTAGTCTGTATATAACAGGCAAGCAAACCAGAGAGTCGGTTTAAAGTTTTATTTCATAAAAAAGGAAAAAGTGCAAAAACAGCAACCCGATAACGAGAGCATCGGACCGTATTGCGTTTCACAAAAAAGTTAGACAAAAAACATGTCGGATACGCAAATTGAATCTGCCGAAATTGAGCCAGACGATTGAGGGTGGTTTTGAGTGCGAAACAAGAAATAAAAATAGTATTTAAGCCAAAGAAACGAAGCTAAGAGAACACTCATATTAAATATTTTAATGAATATAAAATAAAAAAAAACAATCAGCGCCATTGTTTGTACTTGAGTATTTACAATTTTTAATGATGCAATTTTTAGAATCAGTGCCGTCTACGACCAAGTTAAAATTAAATATTTGTTGCAAAAGCATTAATCGAGTTTTACGCGAGCGAATTTTCGTCCCAAACAGTCGTATTTACAATTACGCACAAATATGCAAATGTTTTTGTGGCTGCCAAATATTGGAAAACAAATTGCAATGTTTGTTTTTTTCACAATGTAGGCATCCATCATTCCCTTTTATGTCGGATACAAATTGACAACGAGTTTTATGGACTGGCTGTGCATGTAATGTTTTACTGAAAGTAGTTTTAACCGTTTATTTTATTTACAATTTCACACTGTACATTGTTTGTTCTATTACAATAAAAGAGAAAATATTAATTTCTAATTTGCGATCCAACGTGAAACAAAGTAGAATCTGAAAACGCTGCAGATCTTACCTAATCGCTTTTATCCATATTCGTTTTCTTACTTACTGAATCCCACTTAGGTGGGGTAGCCACAGAAAATTTTCTTCTTCCACTCTCTTCTATCAGATGTCATCACTACATACACTCTCTCATGTATTCATTCACACACTCTATCCATGTCCTCTTCAATTAACCTCTTGCGCTTCTTCCTTGCTACCATTTTCATACGCTTTAATTAAAATAATTTTGTTACAAATTATACTGAAGTACCTGGTTGACCGAACTTTGCTCGGTATTTTTTTTATATGACATTTTCTAAAAATTATTCCTAACTAGATCGATTTCTCGCCCCCAAAACCCCCTGTATACTAAATTTCATGAAAATTGGTGGAGCCGATTCCGAGACTCCAATTATATATACTCGTACATACCAAAATTGCTCATTTAAAGACATTGGATAGATAGATATGCCTTTTGCTTATATGATTTTTTAGTTATTTGTAGCATAGAAAAAATATGCTGCACTCTTTGCACACTAGTGCATGTCTATTTCATTTTGGACAGCCATAAGTATCTAAGCTTAAATTTTTCGCGATACGAACTTTCACACGGAAAAACAAGGCTGAGACTCAGATTCAATTTCAAATAATTATCTTAAATCTACTCATTCTGTTAATTGCCAATAAAGATAAAATCAAGTCGTTCTGACTTTCGCATTCACGTTAGGTACTCTGAAGCACTGCGTTGCGTTTCTGCAGTATAGGAAACGTGCCAAGTTCCATACAACCGACGCGAAGCAAATCTGTCTATGCCCCGGAAAATTGGAACCTTTTGCAAGGAATTTTATTTACAAGACGATTCACTGGAATTTGAACGTAACAGAATGGAAAGGCGAGCACGAAAATGGAGTGTGCAAGAGTAAAATATTTTAGAGAAAAAACGATTTCTTCGTAGTAAACATTCAGATTCGGAAAACCTTATGAAATGTTTTGACAGATGTCAATACAAAATAATAAAAAGTTTATTGACAAATAGAATTACGGTATGTAAATTGAGGCAATCACTTTTATGATTTGACTATCCACTTACAAATTATACATACTAGCTGACCGAAAAAACAGATAGCCGATTCTCAGACCTATTGAATACGCATATAAAATTTGGTGAAAATCAGTCAAGTCATTTTGGAGGCGTATTTTGGTATCTAACATTGTGACATGGAAATTTTATATATTAGAAGATAATAGTTATAGTACATATTAAGAACTGGGTTTTGAGTATCTGTTGACAAAGTTGCTACAGTCCCTGTAATATAAAACAGCAAAAAATTGGATATATGTTTGACTCTTTCACGTACAAACGGCTATACCAATAACATTGAAATTTCGTATGGAGCTAGGTTAGGACACTTTTTATTCCGATTTAGCGCTGTTGATCTCAAATAAAAATAGGTAAACAACAAAAAAATCAGATAATGAAGGCAGTGTGTTATTTCTTTTTCACTATTCGTAAAGACGTCTGGAGCTCGTAGAGTGCCAAGAGATATATGAAACAAAATTTGTCAAAGAAACAAACAATCCAAACTCTCCAAACCACAACTAAAATACAAAGCGTACTTCAAAGAAAATCTCAACAGTACTACAATCTTGAAAACGGCTATTTTAAAATGAACTACTTAATATTCCCCGTTCAATGACGGGCGAAATAAAAATTTCCATAAGCACAAAGAAACTGTGTACGGTAATATTTTTCACAGAGTTATTTTGCATAGAAATCCGCAAGATTGCCTTTGTCCCGGGTCGCAAACACGGGGTTCTACAAAAGCATTCAGTTCTCAGCCGATTCAATTCAACGAATAACAAAAAAAAAAAGATATGAAATGAGATGCCCTCCTTGAAAAATGCACGAACAATTGCTTGAAATCCACGGACGGTTTAAGATATAAAAGAGGGCTTTCAATGAGTTTAATCGTTTGGTAAACGTAAATGACTGTCAGCTGACTTAGTTTTTAAATAATCTTTTGCCAACCATTCTCATATAACATGTGGAATAAGAAACATCGAAGCCTCAAGTTGCCGCACGCCTAAAAGTTAATTATGAAAATAAGTAGGTACTTACAACATCCAAAAGATTAACTTACAAAAAACATCTTTCTTGGTACGATTTTTACCAGAAACAAATTAAACAGTTTTTAGTACTAAGTAAGTTACTTCTAAAATTTCTAAAACAATTACGATTTCACAATAGATAAGTGCTTCATTGATTTAGTACTTGTTATTAATTTTTATTAGAGAAGTACTAAAACAAAAAAGCGACAGATACCTATTTATATTGTCCTTCCTATTAAAATACTAGAAACAAAAGTTTGCAAAAAAGACCCCTGGCAGTTAAATGTTTACCAAAACACCTATACATGGACCATTTATACATAATTGTAAATTGACTTGCCCAGTACGGTGCGATGCCGTAAGATTAATAAACAATTTTTTTTTTTTTTTTTACACAAACTCGTCACTAAACACCGCATTAAAATCAGGACTAGAAGTTTTGTAGATAAGTAACAACAGTGATTTGTCAAAGAAATGTTTACCCCCCTCCCTCATTTGCTCACTTTGGTTTGCTTACCCCCTGGTGAGTTGGCTCTTTGACATAATGAAGTAGTTTAGATAAGAATGGCAACATTGGTTTGTATAAGCACATACGACGTTCCCTCTCCGTCGGGAATAAAAACTGTGAAAACCTGAGTTAGGTTTTCAGCTTACTGATAAAAATATATTTCACATTTTTTTAAATGAGCTAAGTATGATGAAATTAGCTATCGAATGCTTTCAACTTTGAAGCTTGACCATAAGCATAAGCAGACCACTATACGTTTCCACGGCTAGGACTCAGGATTTTCTCTCACGAAGAGACAGATATATGCTATAATCACCACGCTGACCAAGTGCGAGTTGGCGGATGACACACGTCCTCGGATATTGTAGTCCTCAAACATGCCGGTTTCTTCACGATGTTTTCGACTTTACCACCGAGCCAAACACGCTTTTAAGCCTATGGTCAGGCTAAAACAAATATAATTCAACATCAAAACCTTTCCACCTTAGGCAACTTTTGATTAAAACATCAATACAAAATACAAAAGCAAATTTTGCAATTTGCCGGCGCAATCATGGCGACTGGGTTGATTGACTCCAAACACCAAGGGAGACTCATTAACATATAGACGGCGTCAGATAGGGTCGGATCGAAAACACGAATAAAATAGCTGCAATAAATGGACTTGCCTGAAAGCACGTCATCGAACGGCGGTATTGCCAGTGTCCTACGGGAGGCTTATTTTATAGGAATAAAATTACGCCATACCTCTTATATTATTATTATTTATTATGAGCCTGTTTTGTCCCATTGAAAAGCAAAGGCCTCTCTACCCTCTTTCCATTTATCACGATCTATTGCTATTTCTTGCCAGTTTTTGCAGTGTTTATCCAGTTCGTCCCGCCATCTCTGTCTGGGCCTGCCGCGACGTCGGACGCTCTGTGGTACCCACTGGGTGGTGCGTTTAACCCACAGATCCTCCGACATCCGGCTGATGTGCCCAGCCCAATTCCACTTCAGTTCGGCTGCCTTTTGGCCAACGTCTATGATGCGTGTTTTGGAGCGCAGTGCGGTGTTTCTTATGCAGTCTGTTAGTTTGACTCCTAATATGCTGCGCTCCATAGCGCGCTGGCAGACCCCGAGAGCGGACTTCTGTTCATTTGTTAAAGACCAAGCCTGTGCACCGTATGTGAGAATGGGGAGGATACATGTGTCCATGATGACATACCTCTTTAATTAAAAAAAACAGAAGTACATAAAAGAAAAATACAAAGTCAATAAATATAAAAGTCTCAATCATATTCTGTAGTGGCAGCCATCTTGATTTTAAAATTAGTTATACTTTTGAAACTATGACAGCTCAATCGATCTCGCGTCTGCCTTAGATTCCTAAGCTTGTGGGTCCGATGTCCCTGGTCCCTACCAAAATCTCGAGCTTATTGCTCGACATTTTGGTGAAGGAAAACATCGCGAGGAAACTATACCATGGCGGTAGGGCATTTTCTTTGCTCGCCTGGCTAGCAACCATCCTCAAGTTGAAAAATGTGTTGCCAAACACTTAACAATATATTATTATGATCCGGCAGCCTCCTTGAGAGCCAATTATGCCAGACTAGGCATGATCCATCTGAGGCCCTGGGTGTCGCTCACCCATAAAGTTGTGTACCCTTCTGGTCAAATGCTTCGCTGTAATGTGTAAAAAAAAAGTATTCGTATACTTTGTTGTTCTTCTACTATTCAAGCCCTTTTATTAGCCCTATATATATAGACGACCTCGTTGGCGTAAAGGTTACCATGCCGGTCTGCTAATCAGAAGGTTCCGGGTTCGATTCCCGGCCCGGTCAACATCTTTGTGCTTAACTAAATTTGTTGGCTGTGGGTCTGGGTGTTAAATATGTATTTATATATAATATGTATGTATGTATATGTAGTATTTCAGTTGTGTTAGCAACCATAATACGAGCTAGAAATGGTTCAGTATGGGGCTAACCAGTCGTGTGTGAATGTGTAAAAAAAAAGAGTCGTGAAAAAATATACACACCCCCATTTTTTGGTAACAGCCGGGATATACACTCCTAAATGAAGATGTGCTCCAGAAAATTACCTAACAAATTCCAAATTCAAAATCTCGCACCTCGCCCTGCAGATAGGTGTAAATGGTGCAAAGTGATTGCTAATTCGATATCAAAGAAATCGGATTCTGCAGTCGATAACGAACCGTGCACTCGGTGTCAGCTGCCGTCTAGAGGGCGAATATTAGATCTTGCATATAGACAGGCGTGGATTCAGGATCGAGTTGGGGGTAAGGATCAAACAAACATTATTTATTGGTGGTATCAAGTGTAGTTTGATACAACTGTCAATCAATTATAACTAGGTCTATACCTTGTCAAAACCAAGAAGTCCCATTTTCGCTATTCCCGAATGACTTGATAAGGACATAATAGAAATACAAAAAGATCTTTAACGCCTGTAGCACGACAAACTAAATTTATTTCGCTATCGTCAAAAAAGATATATGGAGATCATAATAAAAACTGACAGATTTTTTTGAAAACTTCCCAATTTGTGTATGTGTGTGTGCGTGTGTGTATGTTTGTTTCATCTTCACGCTCAAATGGAATGATTATTTTTCCTAAAATTTGGTATAGAGAGATAGCTGAGATCCTGGACACACATACTCTAAGTTTTATTTCTATTTAACACGAGAATAATGCGAGGTGAAATTGGAATATGTTATGAAAAAAATAAGGTACTGCATCTTATCGTTTCAAATTACAACTCATCAATCACGCTTGTATTTTTTTATACAGGATAATCTGCATTCTACACCTTAAATCCGGCCCTGCTCACTGTAAAGAACGGCCCTGGTAGAATGGTCGTATATTTTATGGTAGAAAATATTAAAATTGGTGATGTAAATTTTCTCTGGAGAGTTATTACGATAATAGAATTGCATTTTGCAAAGAGTGCCTAAAATTAACTACCTACATACTCTTTCGAAGACCCCTGACTGTACAGATTCTTTGAGTGATTGTGCTTTTTTATAATAAATAATAATTTAAAGTATTATTCTACGAATGTTCTTATTTACGTTGATACTTTAGTCGTTTTTTTATTTCTATTTGCACGATCAGTCACACTCGTTGAAAAAACGTTGGAAATACGTCCAACGGGTTTTTTTTGTTTAAATTTCTTTAATTTAAACACAGATGAAGAAGTATAATTCTAATACTAAGAATAAAAAAGTCATGTTGTACGCCTTAGGTACAAAACCCTAAAACATACATTATAAACGAAGTACGCTTTTTTGATAAAGTATTTTACTATTGACATAAAAATTAAAGAGTTGTTTATGAACAATACAAGTAATTTTTTTGGAAAGTCTACAGAAATGCTAGATACAAATTACCTTCCAATATACAGTATTTCAGTGTGTTAATTTTTATTGAAATTTTTCTTTTTTTTAGTTCGTCAATACTATCGGAATATTGTTTTAAATAAAGTTCTGCATGTATATGATGCAATATTATTATATCACATGATATTTTACCGATGGAAGATCTTTTTATGTAGATTTTTGTACTCATTCGAAGCGTAATCAATCTTATGATCTCTTGAGAATATGGAGAAGGCTTATGCTATTTCTGGCTGACGCGGAAACACTTTTAAAGTTACTTTCATGTGACGTAGGTATATATATCCTAGTGTGATGAATAGATGCAAGCACGTGGATTTTGATATCACTTAAATTTTAACACAACACCAATACTAAAAATGCTAAAGTTTGTGTGTAAGTGTGTTAAAATAGTACTTTATTTAAGCAAATGTTTGTTTCTTTTTCACACTTAAACAACTGAACCGATTTCAATGAAATTTATTAAGAATAATGCTTAGAGTCTGTATATATACATAGGTTTTTTTTCGGATTAACACGGATAACATCGCAAGAAATTACAAACAAAAAATACATCGAGACTTGTCTAAAATAGTACTTTATTATATTCTAAAATACTTTATTTAAACAAAAGTAAAATAATATACTTTCTTCAAAACTTTAAATCAACTAATGAATTAACCTATTTAAACAAAAACTTTGTGTCTTTGTTTTAGTTGATTAGTTTTAGTAAAATCATCATATACATACTTTACAAATGAAAATATATCTACGAAATTCACTACTCTTCTTGGAATTCAGAAAATCGAATACACCACTGTTTTCGATTCCTTTCCCAGAAGCAGAGATAGAGTTAGTTTAGTTATTTCGGGGATAATATTACATGTTAATATTTAGCTTCGGGGTAATTTGTGTACACAGCTCCATGTTTACTCTGACGAGGAATAAATTGGAAGGAGAGAGGTAAACGTCTCGAGAAAGTCGAGTAACCGCTTCCTTAGCGCACAATTTTTTCTAGTTATTTTAATTGGTTTTTCATGTAACGGCCAAAAAAATTACATTGAGCCACTCGTATTTTGTTTTTTGATTAAATTAATTGTTTGACAAAAAAATTGGAGTTTATTTAAAAAATACTCACTACGAGTTGGTTACCAGCTTAAGATTAATCGTTTTGATTTAAATTTATTTCAGATCCGATGACAGCTGAGTCAGGCGTACGGCCGCTTTACGACCCGCAGGTCGTAGGTCCGATTCCCGCCGATAAGCTCAAGTTTTGGGTGAAAAAAAAAAAAACATGAGAAAGCCATAGATAGCATGGTGGAATGGCATTTTCTAGTGCTCTTTTGGCTAGCAACCACCTAGTCTTAATCATAAAAAATCTGTCTTTAAGTACAGTGTGTACCGGTAGACTCTTTTTTGAGCCAATTATTCCATCTAGACAAATACTTAGCAACTTCACATGGTAAAAAAAAATAATGAACGAGTACTTTTTATTTACATTTACATGTTCTTTATTATATTCCATGGTCATATTTAGGGTAAGGATACTTTGAAAAAATATGGTTAATTGTAAATGAATAAAACTTTCAATACACAGTATAGATTATTCCAAAATTACACTAAGCTATAAAAGTAGATACAATAATTGTAATTTGCAATCAGCAGTGGCTATAAATTAATTGCAAAAATTAAAAACTGGACTTAATCTAAATTCTGATAAAACTATTGTTATCTACATACAAAATAACTGAACCACATCAACCTACTAATCTAACTAACTAATCACCCGTAAATTACAACGCGATTCGAGTTAAAGACCGATTGAATCGATTACTCGACAGATCTCTCGATAATCTCCGATCACAATGTCATCACTATCGTAATCCTATCATGGATCATTAGGAGATTCTCTTTGAGGAGAGATTGGCTATTGCTTTCATCCATTAGTTTAGTGATTTACACCCTTAGGCGAAGAGACTCGACTATTGATCTACTTGTGTTTACTTTGAAATAAGAGTAGTTTGTATAATTATCTAGGAGAGATTATGATAAGTTAATGGAAAGTACCAATATGGTTATAAAGCGACGACTGAACAGTCAAGCGTGCGGCTGCTTTACGACCCGCAGAATGTGGACTCGATTTCTGACAATAAGCTCGAGCTTTAAGTGAAGGATAAATATATATTTATTCATATAAATACAAGAGTGCTCGTACCTAAGGTTCTTACGTCTACATACCTTATATATTAATTAACTCGTACGTTTTAAGATGCTTTACGCCCTGCTGTAGTACTACACGAAGCCTTTTTTTTAACGTGAGGAAATGCATTTACGCATGCCCACCACACCCGGGGAGGTGGGTGGGGTATGTCGGGCTCGATGCCAGAAGGGTATCACTACCGACTAAAACCTCACGATGGTCTCCTTACCGGAAAGGGCGGGGTGAGGTTCTGCTCTTTGCATTAACTCACCACCCCACCCACCTCGGCTAGCCTGCGAGACTCCTCCTCAGGGCATGACATCCCCTGAGGAGGAGTAATCATAGTTATAGTCATCAGTTTACAGTGCATTTTACGGCGTTATAGAGAGTGGTCGTTAAATGGAGAGAATGTATCATTGTATGGAATACAAGTTAAACCAACTAAAGCCAATTGATTTCGATGCTTTAGAGAGTTAGTCGTTAAATCGAGTAACGTTACGTAGTTGGTTATAAAATATATACTCGTAGTTCAAGTTTGTAAAATACTTTTCGATCGCACTAGAAAGATAATAAATTGTCATTTTGTTTATCTTTAACGCTTAGGAACGAGTATGAAAGAAGCAAATCTTACTTGGTTGAATCTAGACTAAGTAAAGACTGTTATCTAAAACTTTGATCTGTCTCAGTCTGACACAAAACAGTAAAATCTTGGTTCAAACTGTCCTGTCTACAATGTAAGCAACGCAGATTCAGTTAAAGTGCTACAATAAAACTATATGACGGATTGACTGACGTTTCTACACAAAGGACTTCAAAAGTAAGTAGGTAATACAAACCTTGTTTATGTTTAATGGCTTGGAAACTTTGCCTTATTTTAGTTATACCTACATGTTTAGATTGAAAATGTATAAAATCCCTGACGTTTGTTTTTGATGGCAGCCATATTGGATTTTTAATTAATCATAATGTAAGTACACATTATGTATACATTATGATTAATTATAAATTATACTGTTTATACGAGTTTGTATGTCTGTCTGTGGCAACGTAGCTACCGAAAGAACGAACCAATTTTGATCTTGTTATCTTAGTTAACATATAGATCTATCTATCTTCTATTATAAAGCGTAAGAGTTTGTTCGTTTGTTTGTTTCTTTGTTTGAACGCGCTAATTTCAAGAATTAATGGTTCGAATTGAAAAAATATTTTTGTGTTGAATAGAGCATTTATCGAGGAAGGCTTTAGGCTATCACGCTGCAACTATTAGGAGCGAAGAAATAAAGGAAAATGAGAAAAAAAATAAACATTTTTACACATTTGCCTCAATGTTGGTATCAAATAAAAAAGTTTGAAAAGTAGAATACATACGGTACCCAATGATACCAGTTGGCTGCCATCACAATATACCAAGGCTTTTTTGTTATTTATACTCGTTTCAATGGAATTTCGTCCATAGGTCTTACACCCCGATGCAACGTATCAGCATAGACAAAATAAGTATATTTTGTCTATGGTATCAGTATTTCTAGGAAGACAAATGTACGTACGCTTACCTACTTTATCGGCTCTAAGGCAGAACTTCTCGGTTTCATTTCACGGTAGGAGGGACTCTAGAACTCTTCCTTACGCTCGTGTTCAAAACTTGACTGTTTTACTCGGCAAGCGAAGGAAAAGTTTGTTTGTTGCATTGTTTCGTGATATGCAATGTAGTCTTGTTTTTGTATGGGCTCTGGTGAACTTTGTGGAAGTTACATTTAAATTTGAGACAAAGAGTAGATGCAGTACAGTGGTAGTACGAGATTTTTTTTTATTTACGTAACTATAAGCAAAGTTTGCATTTAATTTTGCAACATTATTTCCAGAGTGTTACAAGCTCGTGAGGTTATGCAGCCTGCTGGTCAAATGTAATGTAAAAAAAAAAAAACGTTAAAACACTATAGATACAGAAAAAATATAATGCAACTTCAATGTTTCAACAAAATATTTGATAGAACGAAATTATTAGTGTGTACTTTAGTGAAACGAATACTATAGATAATTTTGTTTATCTACACTAATGTTGTAACATTCTACTTATGTTTTCACTACTTGACTTAAAATGACTACTGTTATAGCGCAGACAACAAAACCCTCAATTTAAGCAATTTCACATGATGGTATATCCATGATCCACATCGATATCGTAAAATCTCATTATAACATCGCTCGCTCACTCCTGATTGGCCCTGCGCGCGCAGCTGCGCTTTCATTGGTTAGATTTTATTGGCGGCAAGTTCACTGTGACAATACACGTACGCGTGAATTTTTCCTTTTGTTGTTTAATTAATTGCATTAGTGAAGATAAAGTTGTGTATGCAACTGCATATAACACGGATACTAAAACACTGGTTACTATTATAAAACGCGTTTCGCTTGTTTCATAAACTCAAACTCGTGTTTTAATACCCTTCATTATATGACAGTTGCATAAACTACTATTAGAAAATGAAAAATTTTGTACTGGGTGCTTAGTATGTAAACAGTTCAATTATTGGTGACAGTTAAAAATACGGCAGTTTAATTATTATTGTCTATCGTTAATATGATATAACAACTACCTACATTATAACACTGAATATTACAAATATGAAGATTACGAAAAGATATTATGTAAGTCATAAAACATTAAAAATGACATTTAATTATTTAATGACCTTCAACAAACGTTGAGTTTTTAATTAAACTTTTAACACTCATAACATGAACATCTATTCATATTTCGGAAATTCGAGTTGCTTCAGAAGAGTTACCGTCCCATTGAAAATGTTGTAACCCAAAAGTTTTCATATAAAAGCCCAAACTAACTTCAGCGAGACATGAAGAGATCTGTACGACATAGCAAACATGTAAAAATGTTTTTGGAATACGTAAAGGAGCCAAAAGTGAACTAGACTCAGAATAAATATCAATTTTTGTCCTCGAGCATCATAAAGTCGTTTAGAAACGACTGCGAAAGTTTTGCTACAATATATCTTAACTAGCAGTAGGAGACCTACAATCTAAATGCAGTAAGGATTCTTTTTCTATACCAATGAGGAAATACTTTATTTTTTGTTTGTACGTTTGTTTTTTTTTTTACCACATTTCACACACGGCTGGTTAACCCTATACTGAACCATATCTAGTTCGTATTGTGGTTGCTAACACAACTGATATACTACATATACGTACATACATATTTAGCACCCAGACCCACAGCCAACAAATTTAGTTAAGCACAAAGATGTTGGCCGGGCCGGGAATCGAACCTGGAACCTTTTGAGTGGCAGTCCGGCATGGTAACCTTTACGCCAACGAGGTCGTCGTTTATTTGACGCAAAAAGGCATCGAAACTACTAAACAAATTTGAAACAAAAAAAATTCACCGTTGGGAAGCTACATTAACCCCGAGTAACATAAGCTATATTTTGTTTCTCTTTGCAACTTAGATTATTTTATAGCCGGATCGATCGGCTATTTATTTATAAGTAAGGAAACTAATGTAATACCGATTGACTAATCGATTTATGAATGATAAATTTACATGTAAAACTTAAAAATGACAAAATTTGTGTATATACAAAAATAGGTATGATAACTTTAATTGTTATTATTAAAATATAACATGAATGTCTTGGAATGTGAATTTATATTTTGCCTAAATTAACAATTATTATATTATATTCTTATATATGCTAATATACACATATATACTTCTTCTCTCACTTCGTCTCGAACGTTTCGCCAAATGAAACGGAAGAGAGATAAACAAGTACATACACAAGTAAAACATGTCACTTTTTTGCTATTGTAAAAAAGTGACACATTCTGTTTTGACGTCATAATTGCGTCACTATAAATTCACAAAGTCAGTACCCTCATATCTATTGAATTTACTTATCGTTTTGTAAAACATACGAATATAAATAAAAAAGGAACGAGTTTCAGGCATAAGAACTCATACTGTTTATATGGTGGCCTGGCGATTCTTTTCTACGTCTCATATACCGGTCTCATATAAAATATACTGGAGTAAAGTTTGTTCAAACTGGCTTAGCTCTCGTATTTTGCTTATTTTAAACATTTTTGTTTTAAACTGTGCAATGCCAACGTTTTAGGGTGCCTTTGGAATATGAAGTGCATTATTTTTTTTTTGTATTTTCGCATTTATAGAAGTCAATTTTAAACACATTTCTTGTATAGCTTCATCTATTCTAACGTTGCTAAACTTACATATCATTTTTTGATTGATATGTTGTTACTTCAGTATATTTTTTTATTTATTTTCAAATTATTATTATATGCAAGTAGGTAAAGAAATAATTTAAATAATTGGCCAGTGCGAGTGGGGCTCGGGCATGAAGGGTTCCGTACAATAATTGTTGTATGGGAGGCCCCCTTAAATATATTTTTAAAATTTTAATTCATACAATTTTTCGTCATTATAATAATACTAGCTGACCCGGCAAACGTTGTTTTGTCTTATTTACGGGTATGAAAAATAGATAGTAGTCGATTCTCAGACCTACTTAATACGCGAAATTTGGTAAAAAACGGGCAATCCGTTTCGGGCGAATACGGTAACTAACATTGTAACATGGAAATTTTATATATAAGAAGATAGTATAGAAATGAAATAGCCTCAAAACCTTCGAATGAAGTTTTTTTGTTCATAGGGACGGCCAGTTAGTGAGTACTGACTTTTTTCACTAGTATGTAAATCAGCCGCTGTAGAATTACATATAAATAATTATATATAAAATAAAGGTCTCCTTAATTCAGGACACCTATTGAAAAATATGACTTTATAATAATGAACTGATAAAGTGACACAGACCCTGACTGAAATGACTACTGTTTGTCGTGAGACAAACGTTGCCGCGAGCTAATTTTTCTACTAGCGACATCTATCGGTGGCTTCCGATGGTTTTATCTTTTGTAAGTGAGGCTTAGTGTTAACGATTACTAGTTTATAGGTTATGTATGCTAGCACTTAGCAGCCCGTCTTAGCTAAAAGTATATTAAAATAGTTAAAAAGTATTTGTTCGGCCTGTGTTTGCAATTTAAGCGAAAAAAATTATAATTGACGACATCACATTAGAAACCCAAAAATACCATCTCCACTATTTAATGAATTTTTTTTATACATATAAACCTTTTTCTTGAATCACTCTTTCTATTAAAAAAACACATCAAAATCCGTTACGAAGTTTTAAACATTTAAGCATACAAAGGTACATAGGGACAGAGAAAGCGACTTTGTTTTATACTATGTAGGTATTGATTTGATAGTTAATATACATTAATATATTTTGTAAAAAAAAAGTGTCTAGCAGCTACCGTTATTGATATAAAACACGTTTATTGTATGGGGACCCCCTTAATTATTTTTTTAGTATCTGTTGTCATAGCAGCACGGGAAATACATATTTTGTACTACAACTATTACGGTTTCTGAGATACAGCCTGGATACAGAGATACATCGGAGGCTTACGAGTAGTAATAGCTCCCGTTTTTACCTTTTAGGCATGGAACCCTAAAAAGGAACACAAATAATTTTATTTTCAAATATGGGTATCTTTTATTCATTTATTAGAAGTCAATTTTAAACACACTTCTTGTATAGCTTCATCTATTCTACCGTTGCTATTAATACATGTCATATTTTGATTGATATGTTGTTACTTCAGTATATCTTTTTATTTATTTTCAAATTATTATTATATGCAAGTAGGTTAAGAAATAATTTAAATAATTGGCCAGTGCGAGTTGGGCTCTGGCATGAAGGGTTACGTACAATTGTTGTATGGGAGGCTAAACTTTGCCAAAAATTAAAAAAATAAATTTATTTTAATAAATATGCTTTTACTTTCAAATCCTACTCATTTATAATTATTTTGCCGTAAAATATATAAGATATAGCAAAACAGCGTTTATTAAACATTTAAACTGAATAAAATTTGTTCACAAAATTTTTTGCACACCATACACTTTGGTTACGACGTAAGCGCGTATTATTGAGCAAGATGGCGGATTTGACAGTCCTATTCTTAGTTGGCACGCATACTACAATAAAGGTCTCCTTAATTCAGGACACCTATAGAAAAATATGTCTTTTGAATAATGAACTAATAAAGTGACACAGACCCTGACTGAAATGACTACTGTTTGTCGTGAGACAAACGTTGCCGCGAGCTAATTTTTCTACTAGCGACATCTATCGGTGGCTTTCGATGATTTTATCTTTTGTAAGTGAGGCTTAGTGTTAACGATTACTAGTTTATAGGTTGTGTATGCTAGCACTTAGCAGCCTGTCTTAGCTAAAAGTATATTAAAATAGTTAAAAAGTTATTGTAAAAGACTTTTTATACAGGTCTAGAAGTTTAATGTTTTACTAACGACTCGCCCCAGCTTCGCACGGGTGCAATACGGATACCTACTAAATACAATACAGAAAAACATATACCATCGCGGAGTTTTCTGTAGATCTTTTCAACGTGTACAAATAATTAGTACATTATTTTGATAAATCGCCTGTGTTTGCAATGTAAGCGGAAAAAAATATAATTGACGACATCACATTAGAAACCCAAAAATACCATCTCCACTATTTAATGGATGTTATTACACCTTTTTCTAGATAGAGTGAGTCATATGATATAAGCATACAAAGAGACATAGGGACAGAGAAGGCAACTTTGTTTTATACTATGTAGTGATTTGATAGTTATTATACATCAATATATTTTGTAAAAAAAAGTGTCTACCAGCTACCGTTATTGATATAAAACACGTTTATTGTATGGGAACCCCCTTAATTATCATTTTTAGTATATTTTGTCATAGCGGCACGGGAAATACATATTTTGTGAAAGTTTCAGCTTTCTAGCTATAACGGTTTCTGAGATACAGCCTGGAGACAGACATACATCGGAGGCTTAGAAATAGGGTCCCGTTTTTTCCTTTTAGGTATAGAACCCTAAAAAGGAACACAAATAAAGTTATTTTTAAATATGGGTATCCTTATGTCAACAAGTTAAAGGCACACAATTTATTACATTTTGCAACAACAATATAGCCAGTTCAATAAACTCACAAACAAATTGCCCACAACTTCTCGTAGTAACATCCAATAACCAGTAGCAATTTCACAATACTTCTTTCGGCACGTAAGTGCATTTCCAACACATTTTATATCTGTTTGGCAATAACCGCGGCTTTCAATAGCGTCGGCTGCATGAAATGAGATTTTTACTACGGCAGTAATACTCGTAAGTTGATAGATTCTGGGGCACCAATCTGCGGATTGTAAAACAACAACAAATAAATAAATATTAGGAAACATTTCACACACGGCTGGTAAACCCCTTACTGAACCATTTCTAGTTCGTATAATGGTTGCTAACACAACTGATATATACATATACATACGTACATATTTTATATAGATACATATTATTTAACACCCAGACCGACGGCCAACAAATTTAGTTCAGCACAAAGATGTTGGCCGTGCCGGGAATCGAACCCGGAACCTTCTGATTGGCAGTCTGGCATGGAAACCATTACGCCAACGAGGTCGTCAAAGTTAGCTTATTTTCTTTTATATCCATACTAGCTGTAGCCCGTGGCTCCGCCCGCGTGAACTTTTTACTTTCAACCACAGGCTAAGATTTAGAAGAGTGATGTATATTGAGGCTATTTAGTTATTTCATTGTATCATTGACTGATGCTGGATTGGCACGCCGTATTCTTTTATGGCTCAGTGTCCAAACTCTGGTGTCAAGAGTTTTCAAGCCGCCCAAAGACCTCTGTCTTGGCTTTACGACTGCTTGTACTAAGACCACAGAATAATAACTTGTACTTCGCTAAGACTAACAGCTGGGACCTACAAATAAACGTGTCGTCTCACCCACGGTAAGGCCGAATAAAAATTCCACGTTTAAATTGACATATTTTTTTGTGCGTGTCACACATCCAAAGACTAATTGACATCCGTATTGACAATAATATTGTATATACCTAATTGTTCGAAACTTTAAAACATTAATTTTCGTTTTATTTTATCGTAGCTAAAAACTCAACAGACAAACCTCTCCAAACTAATATTGAAAACTATTATTCTCTCTCAAAGATCGGTATAAGAAAGAATTTTATTACAAAAGTTTACGGAAGTCGACCTAATTCGATATATTTTATAGAGTGCTTCCACCGTCCACGTAAAGTGCTGAAATGGATCGAGAAATAGTTTTAGCTATTTCATTTTCGTGCCATCGCAATTTTGTGTTTTAATATTTTATCTAAAACCGTCTGTCTGGTTTTATTTCTGGGAAAATTGTGTCTATATCAAAACCAACGTTTTTCCGTTTCAAATAAATATGTTTACACCAAATGTTTGAAACCTTGATGCAATCCACAAAATAAACAGAAAAAATTTACTGGTACTTCATGTTTTACCTCTTTATGCAAGCCGCGCGCTTCTAAAATTTAAAATTGAAGTTTATACCCCCCACGAAAAAAAAAACGACAGGGTGTCATAAATTAAACGTGTGTGAATGTGTGTATATGTGACATTGTAACTCTCAAGCGACAAAATTAACAAATTTAGTTTTTTTGTGACAGGTATTTCTTATATATGTTTGATGAAAATCGATCCAAAATGTCCACTGAAACAAAATAACAAGAGATTCCTACATTTTTAACTTACAATTTTCGATCTTCTTATTACTTTTTGCAAAAATACCTTACCTTAACAGCAGTCGATCCGAGTTTTCAAACTTTTATGAAAATTGATGGTAAATTACATCACATACATAAATAACTACCATATTACCTTTCTTGCAATAAATTTAAATTAAAAAAATAACAATTTTTAACAAACTACACAATCATCATCAATCATCAATTATTTTATTTAAACCCTGTGTTTATGTTCTTATAATGCGACTAATAATTATATTGACATTTAAACTTGAAATGAAACCGTGATCTTATTAATTTAACAATGAATAATGTATGTAATGTGAACTTGATGAGAACATATCGTATCCTTTTATTAAACCTCTAAATTGTAATAATTAGGATACGTTACGGAATAAATGATATTTAATTCTATTCTACATAAAAAAAATAAACTATTTTTTTTTACGCACGTATGGTTAACCCCATACTGAACCATTTCTAGTTCGTTTTATGGTTGCTAACTCAACTGATATACTACATATAGATTCGCAAATACTTTACATAGACACATATTTATCACCCAGAACAAATTTAGTTCAGCACAAAGATGTTGGCCGTGCCGGGAATCGAACCCGGAACCTTCTGTTAACCATTTCGCTAACGAGGTCGTCAAATTATTATTAATGTAACAAGAAAATTAACCTGTAATCATCTGACTAGCAGTGGTCAGCAGCTTTACATCGTTCTCAGCATCCTGTGTCTCCAACCTGACAGTCACGTTGAGAGGGTCCAGAGGTCCATCGCTGGCTCTCCCGTGAAGAGTGACCAGGACCACCGTAGTCTTCCCTGGCACTGCTACTTCAGGTGCCACTACCGAGAAGCCTCTGTAAAAGAACGAAAGGGAACTTAAAGACCTTAAAAATATGACTTTAATTTTAATATTACAATGCGAGAAGAAATGTTTCGAGCGCAATAAAAGTGCCTGAGAGCAGTTTGTCACCTACGATCGACGGATTCTTGCAAAATAATATTAATTATAATTTAAAATAATTTTTCTAGTTTTTCATTTCGTATGTTTTATATTAATTAATTTAAAATATTATTATACATATACAATAATTAAAATTAATATAACAATTAAAAAATACGAATTTTCGAATGTTTTGAAAGCTAAGACAGACGTGCTTCCAGTTACGTAACGTAGGTCGTGGATTAGATTTCGTTGAAAATTGGTTCAGCTTTTCAGTGTGAAGAAGTAATAAACATACAAACACCCAGACATACAAACAAACATTTGATTTTACAGTATTAGTTCGGAATGAAAAGTAAAGTAAAAGTAAAAAAGCCATTTATTCAATTACAATCATTATAAGGTTTAGTTTCTAATTCACAAAGTCACTATTTATCAAAATTTCTTGATGTAATTGTCGCCTCGTTGGCGTAGGCCTCCCCCAGTTTACTCCATATTTTCCTATGTCTTGCCAACCTCGTCCATTCCTGACTATGTAATAATACACGGTATGAGCTACCTCTACATCAAATTTTAGCCAAATATCTTCAGACGTTTGAGGGTGAATAAGTAACAAACACATACACACTTTCTTTCACAAATCAAACTAATTAAGATGATAAACATGTGTCTTATTGTGAAACTAGCAACACACACACACACACATACACACAATTTCTTCACAACCATACACGAGTACACAGAGGTATTATCTCGACTTCTCCCGGAAAAAATAAACGTCTACTACATCCTCGAAATGCTTAAGTAATTCCGTACCATTTTGGGGGAAAACGGAAAAATACCCGAGAAAGCGACCAGGCGTGACGATATTTTTTCCTGTATGGAAAATCTTGGATAAAGACGACTGTTGTCAACAGAAAGCAGCAATGCGAACTAATCTTTTAATAATGAACTGGTACCTGCCTGTTGAGGGCTGGGAAATGTTAGACATTTTTCATAAAGATATAGTAGTAGGAAAATGAGTAAGATTTAATTGGTCTGATCTTCTTAAAGATTCAATTTTTTTATCTTTAGTGCTAAGATTTGCTCAAAGTTTAGCAGGTTGCGTAACTTCATGAGGTAGCGACAATCTGACCTCAGATGGAGTATGCTTAGTCTGGAGTGGAGAGGCTTTAAAGAATGCCGCCGGAACACATTATTAAATACTTAGCGACAGATTTTTCAAATTCAGGGTGGTTTTGTGTCCTCCACCAACCCGCACTTGGCCAGCAGGGTGGATTATGGCTATAGCTCCGGCAGTTTGTACGTATAGTGGTCTACTTGTGCTATGGATTCTACACACTTCGTTATGATTGGATGGTTTAGAGCCAGTAACTTAACTTAACAGACTAGGCAGATTCCACCCTCACCCGGAAACACCTACTCTTCCTTTACTTTGTTTTTTTTTTATCTTTATTTAGTGAGCTTTTTCGCAGAGCGAATATGCCGCACAACTTTTACAATATCCAAAACCACACATAATATAATAACAAAAAATTCAAAACATACAATTACGTTGTGGCTAATCCACACCAAACTAAGACTAGTATTTTCTTAGTTTTGTCTTCTGTGACAGGTAATGACAAATAAAAATTACACCATCCAATGGAACTGTCACGTAATAGTAGTTGCCTATGCGCCCCGTTGCGGACAAATTCTGCCAGGATGTGGTATGCATCCTCGAGTTTACCGCAGGCAGTGCACAGTGGACTATCCACCTTTCCTATTAGGTGTGCGAACCAGTTCAAGGGAATGTGCCCACACCGTAGTCTCAGTAACAAAACTAGGTCCTGCCTACTTAGTCTGCTATTGTCTATCCGTGGCGCAAAAGCTCCTTTACTTGTATGGTCACACATCTGCTGGTCAAATACCTGGCAAAACAAGGTAAAAAAAAACTATCAAACAAATAGCCAAAGACTACCTGAACGTGAACAAAAATTCTTTCTCTACTCATAGTCATAAAATTGTTTCAATTCGCCAGCCCAAAACTCGGAAAGAGCATTTAGGTGGCGACAGAGGACCGCCAAACACACGAAAACAGGCAAAGTATCGAATATTGAATATAGCGGGTGCACTGCGCCAAATCGTGGGGACACGTTCCAATTTCCTATTATTGTATTGTTTGCTTGGACTTATAACGTGGCTGACGTGAAGAGGTACATTTCTAGTTTATAATCACTTTTTGGCCATTACTTACATTTTATTTAATTTCTTTCGTGTTGTATATTTATGTTTCTAGCCAGTAATGTTTAAGTTGTTTTGTTTTGTACCACCGCTTTCTCTTATGTCTTCTATTCCTCTCCATTCCCGGTCGCCTGGTAGAGATCACCATAAGGCCGCCTTTGTGCTACGTTTAATTATTGTATTTACTTAATACAAGCTGTTTTTTTATGTGGTTGTACAATAAAGTTATATTCTATTCTATTCTATTCTATTCTATTCTACATTTACGAGATTATTCAGGGCTGTTTGAACGCTTTGGGTCAGAAATATTTTATTTTAACACTTTTCTTTTAAGTTTTTTTTTTGACGTCAACTAATATATCTTCTTCTTTGTATGATCTAAATGGCCAAGCTCTGGTGTCAAGGGTTTTTCAACAAGTCATTGGTGTAGGGCCGGGATCGAACCAGGGCCCGTCTGATTGAAAAGCAGACGTTATTACCACCGAGCCACAATCACTTTTCTAAAAATAGCAAACATGAAATTAATATTTACTATAATGTCTCGTAGTTTATTTGTCACCGTTATTTCAGCGTGTGCCCGGAATACGCAGTGTTCGAGGGTATACTTGAATAAAGGACTTTTTCGGAAATGTCCTCTTTTTAACCCCTAACGCAAAAAGGATGGGGAGTCATCAGTTAACCGATTTATATTTATATATTTGAAAAGAATATTAAGCTAGAGTTTCCTTCGCTAACTGTGATGAAAATCGACGTAACATGGCTGCCGTCACAAAATGGCGGATATCATATTTTTTCGCAACTACCTCAATATGGAAATGAAAATACCTAATGCAAAGAAGTAGAATATAATTTATAGATAAATTTTAAATTTAAGATGACTGCCTATGAATGGATTTTTAACTGTTTAAATTTTACTTCTTTCGGAATAGATTCCGATTGGTTGCCTTCTTTTTATTGGAACAATAAAGATGTGCTAGATACATATAAATGTTACTTGTACATGAAAAATAATCACAACTAGAAGGATTCAAAACTGTGTATACTGTCTTTTTTAATAAAACCAAATCAATAGACCCGCGCTTGACTACAATTCATCTGAAGATAAGTGATCTACGGCTACGGCATACGATATCACTACCTTAGCTGAAAAGTCTAGCTTCTACACAATGCCAGAAATTTAAATAAATATACGAAACTGATTTTTGTTTATTCATTTAAATTGAAGCGTAAAAAAAACAGTCTGCTCCCATGTTGTGAGGTCAATGTATTTGTTATCACAACGTATCTATTTGCAGGATAGCATCATAACGCTGGCTTTGACAAGGGTTCTGTCGCACATGTCTATTGCCCTCCATTTTTAAGATGACTCCTTTATTTGCACATTTTTTGCGTTTATTTATGTGTTCGAACGTGATCGAGGGTTTTGTCACGTTTTTTGGGGCAATTCATTTGATGGTTTATTTTTATATGAAAATCACTTTTTTTTAAGATTGGGACTAAGAATTTGTTGTTTTTGTGGCTAATTGAAATGTTCAGTGTCTACGTATTCATTCAAAATATAGTTATGTTCTGTTTTCATTATATAAATAGTTTTTATTTGTGAAACACAAGTAAAATGTACAAACTAATTAATTTCAAGCAAAGTTTACCTTATATAATATAATAATGTATGTATGTAATGTATAATTATAAGTATGCAATAATGTATATTAAAAAGTATGCATTAATGTGTATTTTTTTTTTCGTACGTGAAAATTTGCATTTTTAAAACGCCATTGGTTCTCACAATTTGCCCATAGTATTAAAAAAACAATGCTCATTCAGGCAAAAAGTAATTTAGGTACAAGAAACATTGCCCACGGGCAATATTTGTGGCTCAGATTTGTTAGCCGTAACATATACGGTTTAATTTTAAGCCTATACCGACCTTTGTTTAGCTGTAATAATGTGAAAAACAGAGACACACATGCAAAGTTATTTCAAATATTTGTATAGTATAACACAATAAATAAATTAGTACATTTTGAAGGCGTTTCGATTATACCAATGTTAATTCGGGATAAAAAGTGAATTAGAGCAGGATCTTCAAGGGATAAATTCAAATTCAAATTGTTTATTTCAGACTACAATATTGGTCCATAAAATATTATCAAATAAGAATTACAATTATTATTAAAAACAAAAAAAAAATTACAAGATTACACAAAAATGTCACAAAATTAAAAAATTAAAATCGAATAAAACAAAACTATATCTTATTACCTACCAATACATTTTTTCTAAAAGGGTCGTAAAACATGTGTAATTGAGCGGCATGCGTGATGATGGGACAGTCGAGCCGAGCAGCCACAACCTGCAGGATACCATTAGAGCTGGTACGGACGCGGCTGAGCATCGAGGAAACCCGTTTGCGAAGTATAGCGTGAAAGCCATCTACTCGAGCATCCGCAAACATCCCCGATGCACTGCAGCGCCACGGCAGCCCCAATAGCGCCCTGAATGCGTTGTTATATTGGACTCGTAGGGCGTTAATGGTCTTCATAGTTGGTCCACAGACAGCAGGTATAAAATGACTGACAGTATGCTCTAAATAATGTTACCTTCACTGGAACCGTGCAGCGTGCAAATCTGCGAGCCAACATATTGCCTCTGACTGCCAACGCCCTACGTTCCCTCTCGATATCCTCATTATCAGTGAGGTCATCTGTAACCCAGTAGCCCAAATATTTAAAGCGGGAGACTCTGGCTAGTGGAACTCCATTAAGAATAACAGGCGGTACACTTGTTATCCTAAAACCGGAAAATAAAAAATATAAAATAAGGAAATATTTTGTTTATTCATTAAGGGGCTTAAGTGATACAGTTTCCTTCATTTAATCTAATTATGTTTTCGTAAAGTATGGGTTGGTAAACACAAAATCATCTCAATTAGTATTCAACCTTCTCCCTATCTGTACAAAAACCTTACTTAGAAAGTCTGTCAAGTTTTCAGACATCATAATCATAAAATGCCTAATAAAATTAGTTCAGTGGAATTCATGACCGAAGATTCCCAACCCACTTTATTGAAATCTGGCTTAGTAAAGAGAGCAAGCAGTTTTAGACTTTAGCTACATTGATTTAAAGTCGAATTTGAATGGTAGGGAAACACGAAACCGCTATACTCTATAAAAGATATTGGGATGTTCTTATTGGCTTCTTACCAACACAATTTTTATGTGTTTTTGTTCTTTTTTGGTGAAAAATAAATCAAGGTTGGTAAAGTTTCGAATTTTTTTATTATTTTACAGATTATTATTTGTGTTCGTTTCCTCAGAGCTCCGTCATTTATAGATTTCGACAATCACTTTTTTATTGGTAAAGTTAAATTTCACAAATGGTCCCAAATAAATTAAATGGACATTTGTTAAATTATTTGAAAAATACTTCTTTATCTTATTTTTATTGTTTACTTTTATTGTTTTCTGCTAACTTACCGTTTACAAAATAACCGAGTAAACTTATATACCGACAAACAACTCTATACATATTTGGAAACATATTCCAATATAAATTTACGAAGTATTGGTACGAATTGGAATAACGAAACGCATTCACATGGACACTTGCCAATTCTTCTTCAATCGATAACGTTGTTCAAAGAAAAATTGTCTTTCTCCTTTTAGTCTGCGTTTCGTTATAGGAAAACAGAAAATTGCTTTTTAATGTTAGTCCATGGAGCGTATGCAAATCAGTTTTTAACGCATTTGCCGCTGGCTTGGCAAAACCAGTCTAGTTAAAGTAATTAATTAATAACAATGAAATTACAGGTCCGCCATTAACGGTATAACATTAAATCCTATTCCAATAGATTAATTTTAATACAAATAATATAACTTACAAACGTATACGTATGTCATACCATCTTCAACTTTAAAAAGTCGTTAAAAGAATAAAATGTCTGTTTGATAAGACAATTATTTAATTTTCGTTTGTAGACAGCTCGCAAGATCTAGTCGTAATAATAGCCGACTTTAGGTATAATTTAGTTTATTATCTCAAATTGATATATTAATGTAAGAAAAATTATAAATGAATAAAAAAGAAATCCAATTTTAATATCATAGACTAAGCAAGTGGCTCACATAGAATAAGAAGTTGCTTTGGCAATTCTTGTTTTTCTCATTAATTGGTCTCCTATAAGTTGCTAAATGAGACACATGATATTTCAAACATAATATCTGCTACTCTTAAATACCGTACACCACTTAATTTGTACTTGGATCACTATTAAAAGTCCAAACTTTTTAATTGAATGTAAATATAGCCTTGTCTAGTCTATATAGCCATATATATAGGTCTTGGATATCTGTACACCAGAATAGTAATAGGAAATGATTTGTATATTTAGATTTAGCATTTTATTATTGTATTCTATTTCTCTTGTTTTATTATGGGTCTATTGCCTGAAAATAAATCATTATTATTATTAAACACACATTCTTGTGGTATTTTTATTTTTATATTTCATTTTTATCTCCCATATTCCAAGAGTCGCGCGCGTGACGATTGAACCCCGATCCAGTTGTTATGTGTCGTCAATATTTGATGAACGGAACACATTTAGGGTTGAACGCTCTTTTGAGAGTTTGGCTTGCGACGAGAATTTTCGATAGGTGCGTCGTAAAATATTGAATTTTGGTATCGA
The DNA here is from genome assembly GCA_035578125.1 of Mellilla xanthometata. Lineage (NCBI taxonomy): Eukaryota > Metazoa > Arthropoda > Insecta > Lepidoptera > Geometridae > Mellilla > Mellilla xanthometata. Next base: position 13,200,510 of record JAPUBQ010000004.1, on the reverse strand, counting down.
ATGTGTTTAATACTGAATGGAAAGAATAATTTCAGGATTGTTAAAGAAAATTTAACGAAGACTGTTTTATAGAATGTAGTAGAGACGTATAAGATTGGAAAGCTACTAGTACTTGAATTGTGATTGTACAAATTTGATTTTGAAGTTATTTGAGCATCCCACGAGAACCAATAATGTTTAAGATAAAAAGTAATCTATACAAGTATAGTAGACTATATAATAATAATACAGAAGAATAGTGCAGAGGTTGGCCATAACTTTTCAGCGCAGTAATGCACCTTTACACCGGGGGCGAGCAGGGGCGGGTATATTTTAATTGACTTTTATTGAATAAATGATTATTATACTACATACATATTAAAAATTCAACAAGTAAATTGAAATCTTCGTTAAAATGCTAATTGTAATTTTTCACAAATACAACGAAATTTCTACGTAACAGAAATAAATATAAAGCGGTAAATGTTTAACAAAGCCTGTTCCCCGAAATGTCTTAGCAAAACAGTGGCATTTCCTCAACCCATTCACACGTATATAAATCTACAATCAACGTAACGCCCAACATAACATTTCCCGTACAACATAACGAGTTATAGCTTGTTATAACAACCCAGAATTCCGGGGAAACAGCGTGATTAGTATTAATATATTCCTCGGAAATCATAGATATTGAAGTTAACAAAGATTGCTCATCATAGATACATTTGTTGAAATTGGTGGCGATTCAGCGGCACACACGACTAAACTAAATTTAAAGAAGTCCCGTCTCTTTTCATCTTAGGTGGCCAGAAAGAGACGGCACGTTCTGAACCACACGCTAAACAACTAAAATCACGTCAAATATGAAAAATGTAAGCGATTTTAGAGTGCACCCAATTGTATCAGCTCTAAATCTGACGTGTTTGACGAGATTTTAGATGTTTTGTCTATGGTTTATATCGTACCCACTTTTTTTTGGTCATTTAAAAGAGACAGAGCTACTTTAAATTTAGTTTAGTCGTGTGTGCCGCTGAATCGCCCCCATTCTATTAGCACAAGAAAAATTGGGAAATTAAAATTGACATTATTGTGATATTCTGTGTTTGTTAATTTACCGTTACTATGTTTATTAACATAATTATGTGGGTTGGTAGGATTTTTAAGCAGAAACAACTATGCATGTTTATGTGATGTGTGATGCGATTTGAATTATCAGATATTATTAAAACGGACATATTATATTTTCTTCTGGTATTCCCCATTTCACGCACCTTTCTGACTTAATATACATTAATGTATTTTTAACATTCCGGGTTCGATTCCCGACACGGTCAACATCTTTGTGCTTAGCTAAGTTTGTTGGTAGTGGGTCTGGGTGTTAAATATGTATCTATATAAAGTATGTATATGTAGTATATTGGTTGTGTTATACTATCATAACACAAATTAGAATGGTTTAGTATGAGGTTAACCAGCCGTATGTGAAACGAATCCTAATAATTAATATTATTAATGATTTATTTTTATCACCTAGCTAACTGTAGCTGGATTTGTTCGAAAAGTTTCGAAATAAATAAATATTTATTTGTCATACAAGAGTGCAAAGTTGCCTTTGAACCGCGTGCTCAACTTTGATAAGCGAGCAAGCGAAGTATTCCATAATTGAATCAAAAATACCATTTCCGAGGTGGAGAGATGAAAAATAATTAAAGCAATCAATTAATTAAATAAATAAAATAGACGACAGTCAATGGGATACACTTTTCCGAACAGTCAGTTATATAGATAGATTCCTCAAGGATGAGTTCTGGCCGAAAGGTGTCGTGTACCGGCGTTACGTGGCCAGCTGCGCGGCACCAGCCAGCGAAACACGACGCCGCCTCTTCGTGTGTAAGATAATAAGTCTAGTTTGTAGGTGATTGCTATGTTTAAGTTTATTTATAACAGTGAACAAGAATAAATAGAATACTAACTTGGCCGATAAAATGGTTCCACCGTACACGCGTAAAATACCGCGGTGGGCGGGGCAAAACAGCTACCTGCGCGGCTAGTATCGGTGGCGTGACCTTGATGCGACCAATCACGTGAAAGCTTTGTGTGTGTCTGCGTGTGTTTCGTTGGGATTGCAGTATAATTATGCGCGTAGATGGATTCAAATTCTAAGCGGCTATTGTATGGATTTACTCATCCGTTTATTTTAGTTTGCTGATTTATAATTATTATTTTAATGGTATAGGCCTGATTTAGGCCATAGTTGCCTGCGATAAAGGTATAAATAAAAAAACTCAAGCTCAAACAATCTCATTCTTCTGTCATCTCTTGTGTGGGTAATCTTTGATTTCGCGAGAAAACATAGCGGGAGTATTCAATCAACGCGTACCGGAATCGCACCATATGCTACATCGACTCCAATTTCGCTTTGTGTGTTTTGTGCCTACCTACTTAGAGTGTTGTGTCACGAATCGTGCCTATTGTTACCTAGTTATTGCTTTGTTGTTGCTCGAGGATGTGTCTATTCCATGTATTGGGAGAAATATACGTGTTTATGTAAACACAATAATTTGTGGGAGAGAAAGTCTTCTGAAGCAAGAGATGAAAAGCAAAATGTACTAGTAAGTAATTCATACACTGTGTATAGAATTTTGTGTATAAAGATTAGTTGTTATATTTTTAGAAAAAAAAATCGACATTGAATACTTACTCCTCACTCAAGTTTGAGTTTAGCAATCCAGCGAGTTAATGCCACCAGAATATTAGGCACCTTACTCAACGACACAGACTTAGGAGTTGATTATTATTTTTAATTTAGGTTTTTAATTTTTAAATATTGTGTTGATTTTAATTTCAAATAAAACATATGACAAAAATAAATTAAATTTTTGATGATATCGGATAAGTTTCAAATTTGGGAAATTGTTCATTAATATTGAAATAGTTTGATAGTTATTTAAAGTGAGTACAATAGGCATGATAACTGAAAGTTTACTGTCAATTTAATTTTGTTCTCATAAAATATAAATTAAGAGTTTCCTTTTCTATCAAAGCGTAACATTTCTAGAATTTCTTCTACTAAAATTCTTGTAACGAAAATGAAGAGCGACAAAATGAAAGAATATTTTTGTAAAAATTATGAGCAAAGTCGTCAGAAACTTTGTAATTTTAAACACTTACTTTCCTCTACATTCAGTACAAATTTCTGAGAAGTCAAAAAAAGTTAGCACAACGTTCCGGATTCTTGTCACACTTCAAACTCAAGAAAGACTCGACATTCGACCAATTTCCTGCTTTTTTCGTGAAAAAATATTAGGTTGGAAGACCACTGGCAGTTGCGTTATCACTGCTGTTTTATTCTGATGAAACTTATGGGATTTGTATCTTTGATACATTTTTTGGGACTGTTTGTTACACGCAGCTTTGTCTGCATTATAAAAGAAGTTTGTCAACGAAGGCAAAAAGATGTGTCCAAAAACATATCCCGTGTAACTTAGATTTGTTGGCCTAGTAATAACAGGAACACGATAAGAGTTTGTATTCTTTTTTTACGCATAATAGGCTTGCGCTTGACCACGGCTTACCGGCTGGTAAGTGACATTGCAGTCTAAGGTGAAGCGCGCTTGCCTAGAAGAAACCGGTTCGCTCTCGCCTTGCAGACAGTAAGGTCGTTGTTCAGTGGAAACAGGGATTCCGGCAAGGAGTTCCATAGTTTATCTGTAGGTACTATAAATGTGGAAGCGAATCGTTATGTACGCATTGCATTGTCATCATATTACAAAATTGTTGGAAGCGCCATCTACAACTTTGTAGGTGAACCGCTAATAATAAAACATAAACACTTTAACAAATACTCAAAGAAAAATCGATCAATACCCAGCTATCTCCTAGCCACGTCATATTTACTCGAGTCAATAAAGAAAGCATTTGTAAGTTCAAGTCTTCTCACTTACATAAAACGAGTGTGAGCAAGAAAAAGCGAACTGTCAAATATATTCTATACTAGTTGATAATTGGGATAAAAAAGTAGCCATTATTCCAATCCAGAGTCTCCATACCAAATTTCACCAAAATTGATCAAGGCGTGAAGGAGTAAAACATATTTTGATGTTAATTGCGCAAACCACCAGAACCAGTAATGTTTTCGGGATTAAAAGTAGCTTATGTGTTAATCCAAGCTTAACCTATTTCCATACCAAATTTCCTAAATATCGGTTGAGCCATAGAGCGTAAAGAAGTAACAAATACACACACACACACATACACACACAAACACACTCACACAAACTTATTTATAACAAGGTAGAAGCGAATCGACTCGTGCGAAACTCTCTTCGCTGACTTTCTGCTTGTTCTATTATGGAACGGATATGGTGGTATAATATGATGCAACTCCGTTGCCCACTCCCCGCAATGTATTCTATAAAACATTTATTATATTAGTAGGTTTGACGCGTGTTTCACAATGTCAGTGCTCTTTGGATCTTTTCCTAAGATTTCCCGGGCACTGCCTGCGGCTCATTACGGTGTACTGAATTATTCATAAAGCGGCGCCTTCGCCCGTTCACGAAGATGTGGGCCGCGGGAAACCACAATGGTGTTGGATGGAAAGTGTATCGTTATGAAAGATGTTAAGAAAAGTGTTCACTATACTTGGTTCTACTTTTTCTTGCGTGACCCGCTTGCGTAGTGACAGGCAAAGGCAGGTTGATAGATAGATTAAGACATACAAAAAACACAATAGCAGTCAATGCTACGCCATAGATCTATCTACGGCGTAGCATTGTACGGTATACTACGCCGTAGATAGATCTATGGCGTAGCATTGTAGCACGTCAGATGATGAAACAAAGTTTGACTTATTTAAATTTTATTTAGTCATATACTCGTTGATATTTACATCTGGGCGCTACCGTGGGTCGGACGACACGTTAAATTGTAAGTCCCAGCTGTTAGTCTTACTCGTAGTATTAGCAGCCGTTAAGCCAAGTCAGAGGCCTTCGGGCGGCTTGAAAACTCTCGACACCAGAGTTAGGCCACTTAGCTCATTCGAAGAAGAAGAAGCCGAAAAAGTAGCAAATATATCTGTTTTCACTTCTCCTTCCTTCATTCACTTTATTGGCGACAGAATAAAAGGCAGTTCTAAAAATCAAAGATTAACCATGTAGCTTTTTTTGTCCTTGATAGGTATGCGTTTGACTACAACTTGCCTGGTGTTAAGCTGCGCTGTAGTTTTTCGTTTCTTTGTATTAGCTTACACAAAAACGAATGCAAATATATTTGTTTTAACATGTATCAATTGACGACCTCGTTGGCGTAAAGGTTACCATGCCGGCCTGTCAATCAGAAGGTTCCGGGTTCGATTCCCGGCCCAGCCAGCATCTTTGTGCTTAACTTAATTTTTTGGCTGTGGGTCTGGGTGTTAAATATGTATCTATATAAAATATGCATGTATGTATATGCAGTATATCAGCTGTGTTACCTACCATAAAACAAACTAGAAATGGTTCAGTATGGGGTTAACCAGCCGTGTGTGAAATGTGTCCTAATATTAAAAAAAAAATGAGAAAACATAATAGGAAGTTCTCCGCTTGCTTGACCTAATGAACTTTATTGAATTGAGTTATACTACCTACCGTCGATGATCAATTCAGTCCATCCAGTAGTAAATGAAGCCTTTATAACTGATAGTACATCAGCTTCAACGCAGTTACCATGGTCCATTCACAAGTGGCGGAATACAGAGGAAACAAAGCCTCTAGTGAGCGTGAAAGCCTGCTCGATTCGATACACCTGGGTAGACTGGACATGTGGCAGAATAGTTACTAGAAGAGGCATCCGTTCCGATGGTGGATTTCATAAAATTATTTATTTACTAGCTAACCCGGCAATCGTTGTTTTGCCTCACTTAGGGGTATGAAAAATAGATAGTAAAGCTTATATGACACGTTCGAAGACTTACCATAGCAGCGCCATCTATTGATTACTTACTCAACCCAGTCGAAAGGTATCGACATCTGTTAGAATCATTTGGAGTTAACAGATAATTGTGACTGTCAAATAATAACAGACAATAATTAGCAATAAATTAAAATTGCAACTATACTTTGAGATTTAAACTATTCTATCTCTCAAGTTGGATCGAACTGCACATGGTGTGCGAATTTTATTATAATCGGTTAAGTGGTTTAGGAGTCCATTGAGGACAAACATTGTGACACGAGATTTATATATATTAAGATTGTGTGTGTGTGTGTGCGTGTCTATTTATAATACTAGCTAATTAGTTTATAATATACATAAAAAAACCTACTCATATATTATATTTAAGAATTTAATTTAACACCACAATCTGATCTCAAGACAGCATAAAAGTAATTACTATTAGAATAAGGCAACTTTTATATGAATTTATTAACAATTCTGGAAGTTGACTTTAAAAAAATATATATATATGATTTTGGTTCCCGTACTGCCTTAAGAATGGGGAACTCTTAAATTATTACAATATTAGAGGATGATCAAAAATCTATCGAAAGGATATTATTTTTTCTTCTTTATTTATGTGATGATTGAGCAGGTTCTGATAGGTAGAGGTTTCAAGGTGCCTTAAAGGCTCTGACGTAACGGTTACTTGTCAATAAAATAAATAATAAAAATCTAAAAATCAAAAATAAGAATTAAAAAAATAACAAAACTTATTTTTAAATTACAGTATTTTGCATTGTAACCAATCCAACGACTGTACTCTTCGAAGTTAAACGTAACTTTGGTGATTGTATCAGAACACCTAAGTAAGCTGAGCTGTAGCCGCAACTAGGCTAAGAAAATTAATATAAAGCCATAATAGCTTTAGCCACAGCCTTATCGTTTAGCTCGTTAGCTGTTACGGACATCGTTTGACATTTGCAATTATCTTTCGACCTTCAGCTTCGGATATTGCTGTGCTTTGAAGTTACTGAACTAGGTTAAGTTTATACAGGGGTCTAGCAAGCACCTGCATTAATGCTGTTCAAGGGAACGCATCAAAACGTTTAAAATTAAAATACCTCACGTTAAAACACAAAAAAATTAAAGAACCAAATTGCATACATTTATTAAACATGAAATTTAAATACATATTGAGGCTTTTAACATTTGATATTTTTTCCGTCCGGTATTTTGAATTTAGGTGTTTCTTTTGTCGGTGTTATTTGCTAATGTATTTGAAAACATTAGGTATTTTGATTTAAGGTATTTCGATTCTAGGTATTTTGATTTTCAGTATTTTTAACAGTGGTGTTATAATACACGTTAGAGACATTAGGAATTTTTATTTTAGACATTTTAATACGTACCCCTGTCCAAACGCGTTGGACGCAAAACAGATTTTTATTCTTTAAACAAGGTTTTTACACTTGAAGGTTGCTCGAACGCTTTGGACAAAATAAAAACAAAATCTGAACAGTTTTTTACGTTAAATACTAAACAACTTCAAACTTTTATATTGCGGGTTTGTTTGATTATTTGTTTATTTGCCAGTAGTGTTCATTATTCATTTTTTATATACGATTTTGAAGAAACTTTTTGAATCAGTGAAAATCAATTTGAGCAACTGTAAGTGCAGGAGACCAAATAAATATTATACAGATTTCTCAGGATTGTATAATTTTCTTTCAATAATTCCACACAACTAATAAAAAATATTATTAAATAATATTGTAAACCCTTGCTGGACAACTTTTTCTGGCCATTATGGATTCCAGAACAGTCCTGACAAACAATTTGAACTGAAAAGGTCTTATCTAGCAGACTTAAATCTACAATATATCAATAGCTGAAAACTGAAAGCGGCCCCAATCTCGTCGGGTGCGGTCAGGCGTACTGTTTCTCATGTGTTTCCATGAATATCGAGTTTCTATGCCATCTGTTTCGAGTTTCTTGCTTGGGAACAAACGTAGTACATTGTAAAATTACATTCGTCATTTGTGCATTATCGGTAGCGCCTGTAGCTTGGCTAGCTAAGGTTGTAGGTATGACGCGATCATCGAAGTTAAGCAACGCTTTATGCGGACGTTAATGATAAAAATACATGTTATTTGTGGTAAACATTAGGTACATGATAACTTAGCGCTAGGTTTTAAAAGAGTTTGATGTACGTTGTGGGAGAAACAGCGTCTCGTGCTATCTCTCTTTGGAGCTTGTTTACCGAGCCGCATTTGTTCCCGCTCCGTTAGAATACATACTGAAACACATTTTTAGTTGTTTGGATATGGATAACATTGAGGCCATGCACAAGACTATCGTTTTAAAAACGTGAAATTTTCATCTGAGCGCTATTGTGGATCCAATGACTCGTTAAAATGTAGATCTCGGCTGTTAGTCTTAGTACAAGCAGTCATAAAGCCAATCATAGATCTTCGGGTGGGACGAAAACTCTCGAGACCAAAGCATTTCATCGTATGAGCTAAGTGCAAGCAGACCGTTTGTAATTTATAACGTCAAATCTATAATTTCATAATTATTCCCATATCGTAGCCTTTACAAGTATAAGTGTACTGTACTTCTATCCATATTAAAATTCAAATTCAAATTCAAATTATTTATTGGTAACACCAAAAGTTACACGTCAATTTATTACATTTTTATCAATAGATAAAGTTGAATCAAGTAGAGTCATAAATAAAATGAAGTTAGTTTCAGATAATCGTCTAAATTATAAAATGTATTGCTTAATAGCCACACCCTAAGTTTTGTCTTAAAGCTCGCGGTGGAAGGCGCGGCGCGGACAGATGCGGGTATGCGGTTGTAGATCGCGGGCCCTAATATATACACGGACCTCTCCGATTTGACGAGTCTATGTGCTGGCGTTTTTAATTGATTATTTTTAGCGTTGCTTCGTAAATCCCACGTTTTATTTGTGCCCCTGCGTTGAAATATTTCGAGATGCGTGTGTGTGAACAGTGCCACCTGATATAAAAATTCACACGGTAGAGGCAAGATTTCAAGCTCCCGAAACAGTTCAACGCAGGAGACATCTCTTTGAACCCCGCAAATTGCGCGGATGGCTCTCTTCTGCATGACAAAAGCTCTATGTCTATCGGCAGCGCTGCCCCACAACTCCAACCCGTATGTTATTACACTATGGACAGTCGCGAAGTAGCAGGAGCGCACGACGCTGCGGGTGGCGGTGCTCGCGAGCCGCCGGAGCGCGAAGCAAGAGCTCGACAGTTTCCCGCATACTTCGTGTATGTGCGTCTCCCACGATAATGCGCTATCCAAGTGAAAACCTAGTAGCTTGGTACGAGACACTTGCTGAAGTGTGGTCTGGCCTACTGCTACCGAGTACGTTCTAGTTCCGTGCCCATTGAGATTGAAACCCATGAAACAAGTTTTATCTTTATTAAGTGCCATGCCATTTGACTTAAACCACTCGTCGAGATGTTTCGTTACGGAGTTGAGTTTTGACTCCAGCTGGGCATGCGTTGGCGCCGAAACCACTGCAGCGACGTCGTCCGCATAAAGATAAATCTCGGCCCCGTTTATTGCTCCTGGCAAATCGTTCAGAAGGAGGCTAAAAAGAGTATTAGATAGACAAGATCCCTGCGGGACCCCCATCTTGTTCTCCAGCTCGGAAGATACAATGCTGCCTCTATCACCCACTACAACCTGTGTTCGTTGAGACATAAATGAGGTCAGTACGGACAAAGCCGGGCCGCGGATTCCGTAATATTGGAGCTTTTTCGCGATAAGGCCGTGGTCAGCGCTGTCAAATGCGCGTGATAGATCACAGCACAATAGAGCTACTTGCAATCTCGACTCCCGCGCGCTAAGGACCTGCCACAACACCTGGCGCACTAAGTCGGTGGTAGCGCGCCCGGCTCTGTACGCATATTGTCTATCTGACAATATGTTACGGTCAACTAAAAAGTTAAGGAGTCTCCTGTTGAGCCCTACTTCGAACACCTTACTGACAGCAGGGACGAGCGATATGGGACGGTACGATTTTGGGTCCGATTTTTCGCCTTTTCCTTTGTATAACGGGCTTATTTTAACTTTTTTCAAAGACGCTGGATACACCCCCTGCCGAATGCACAGATTGAACAAATACGAGATAACCGGCGCTACTGGTCCTATCCCGCTTGTTAATATATCGGCTGACAGGTTACATACATCTGTGCTCTTCTTAGAAGCAATCCTCTTTTTGGCTATTGTCCAGACCTCGAAAGGGGTGAACGGCTCTAACCTAACGGACACGTCGCTAGCGCTTGATCCAACACCGAGAGCTAGCGCTGTAAGCGCGTTAGCGTTGTTTGCAGCGGGCGCCCCGCACTTACTCGCCGCGGTGATAAACTCGTGGTTGAGCGCATCAACCACATGTTTTTTTGTCGGGTAAGTTCCACCGTTCGTGTCTTTTATTAAATCAGTGAAATCGACTCTCTCACGAGTCCCGCGACCTAACTCAGAGTTGATAACGCGCCACATACATCTCGGGTTTTTCTTTATTATGTTAGAATAGTGACAAATTCGTTTTTCTTTTAAGAGAGAATGATATTTAATCGTTAGATCGTCACACCTTGCACGCAATATCTCATTACAAGGACACCTTTTCTTTAGACTAATAGTCTCTTGTAAGAGGTGTTTGAAGTTATGAACTTCATCGTCGACCCAATGGTTTATCCGCTGGAGTTGCATTTTTAAAGGGAAACAAATATTAAATTTACTAGACAGTATGTTGATAACGCTTACTGATAATGCGCTACAACAACCGCCACTTTTAACAGCTATACTGTCCCAGTCGACCGATTCTAGAGCATTGAAAAAATGAACTCGGTTAGCTTCCGAGAAACAACGCGTAGGGCGGTGAGCGGGCGCGGGCTCGGGCGCGACGCGCCCTGCAAGCGTGAGTCGCTGCGCTTTGTGATCGCTTAGCGGACACGTATCCACATTGGTAATTTCGGTCACACGTTTTCCTGACA